>BLSH010448438.1:724305-758723 GCA_018402905.1 Glandirana rugosa | reverse complement strand
CCCCCCCCCCCCCCCCCCCCCCCCCCCCCCCCCCCCCCCCCCCCCCCCCCCCCCCCCCCCCCCCCCCCCCCCCCCCCCCCCCCCCCCCCCCCCCCCCCCCACCCCCCCCCTCCCCCCCCCCCCCCCCCCCCCCCCCCCCCCCCCCCCCCCCCCCCCCCCCCCCCCCCCCCCCTCAATCGTGGAAATAAATAGAAAAAATAGAATAGAGTGGCCTTAGATGACTACAGCTTGCAGGGGGAGAGTGATCCTAATTAGCCCCTATTGTCTGTGGGCAGCTTTGCACTTTTGTTGGAAATGCTGGGGGTGCTTTTATTGATTAGGAGAAAAATGAAAGGGGGGGGGGTAATGAATTCTGTGACAGTGATGTGGGGCAGCCATGCATTTTTGCTGAATGCAAGGTTTGTTTATTTTTGCATATTCAGTGCAAAGGCCAGGTGTTGAGGGGGGTGGGGTCTAAGTGGCCATGCTCCCTCCCCCTTCTAAGTTAGTATTAATTGCAGGAAAAGCTCACATGCCCCATGGTTTCCTAACAGACTGCGGAATTGGGTTAGGAGAGGGAAGCTGCCTCTAATGCTCCATCCCTTTTTTTTTTTTTTTTTTTTGCAAGCTGGAAGCTGATCTGCAAGGGGGGGAGAGGAAAGATGGAAGACAGGAGAGAAGGGATTGCAGTGGAGGCAATTAGTATCCTGAGATTCTGACAATGGACGCTTGCGCCTGTCTGCTGCTATTTTATTTTATATAAAATCAAAACAAAATAGGAAATATGATTAATCAAGTCTCATTAATTCTCTTCTTCCTCATTAGGTAGCTGCAAGCTGATATAATTATATATTTTTTTATTTATGTATTTTTTTTTTATTTTTTTTTTTAATGGTGAGGCCTAATCTGCATGTGAAACAGTCACGCATCAAAGCTTGGGGTGGGGGCTCCTGAAATTACAGATTGTCCTGTACAGCTATTTAATGGAGTGGTTATATGTGGAATAGGAAATGACACCATAAGTAGTGGCGTTAGGGAGAATATTATTTTTTTTCCGGTTCACAAATAGGGAAGATGTCTCACAGTTGATAATTCAGTAGTATCACACTTCTGGTAATTGGATGTCTGTGTATGGCAACTGTACTGTTCTTGTGTGTGTTTTTTTTCCCCCCATAATTATTACATAATTTTTATGAGATTTATCATGTCTCTACTATGGCAGACCAAAGAATCATTTTTATTTGTTTTTTTGTTTTGTCTCACTGTTGTTATTTTTTGCCTATATCCTGGCAAACCAAGAATGGTTGGTAATTTTTGTATTTATTTATTTTTCTATTGTCACACTGTTTATTGTTACCTTTTTTGAGGTTGATCATGCTTGCAAGCCGGCAGACCAAGGATGACTGGTTATTTTGTATTTTTTTTATCTTGACCATTAACAAGAACGTGTCTAAAATATTTTTTTTATTTGATATTAGTAATCTATTTCTTTTACTGATTGTAATTATCAATTAATTGGTAATATACAACTGTAATAAACAATAACAAAATTACTGATGATTATATTATTTATTATACAAGCTTTCAGTGACTGTGCTTCAGACCTATTAAAGCAAATGTGTACTATCATAATCAATTGAATCAAAAGACTATGGGGGGGGGGGGGGACTGACTTAGTGGTTAAGATCATTTAAAGCCACTCACATAACAGATCGATGGATCCAGAGGTAACAGCTGAAAATACATATATGTAAATCTCATTTTTTCCTGAAAACGTAAGCCCGGCCTTGCCTCTTCCCACCGTCTGAGCCTTCCTATTGGTCAGAGAGGTTGTTCATCATGTTAAGCAATAATAAGAAGGCTTGGGAGATGGGAGGGGGTGGGGTCAGGCTTTACGTCTACAGGAAAAGCTGAGAATTTCATACATTTCAAGCTTCCTATCAACCGGGGTTATGGTTTTTTTTTTTTTTTTTTTAATGTTTTACCACTGCTCAGCCTGTAAATTCAGTGATCTGATAGCTGGAGTGAAATGAAGACCGGTATGCCTAGCTTTCTTGAGAATCACATTTGTATCCTCCTTTTTAAATTTTTTTTTTTTTTCCTGGAACGCTACAAATTGGGCCCCATTCACCATGGACAAATGTGCAGTTATATAGCATTTTATAGCACATTTCTAAATGCATATAAGATGATTTTTTTAATGGTGTCATTCACATTTTGCATTTTCCTGCATTTAAAGGAAATATAATTTTTTCATATCCAGGGTCTGATTAGAAACTCTAAATGCATGAAAATTTGGCTAAATTGTGTAAAGGCAGTTTGCTTATATATTTCAGATAATTTCTCCTGCACTTAAAAAAAAACTAAAAACAGGAGTGCCCCAGCTCACCCCTTCCTGCACCATTTCATTGTCGATCCTTTAGGCCACATTCACTTTTGTTGTGCTTTACTGCCAACTGTTGTAAAGCACAACACCTAGTGCATTGCTCTTTAAATGGCACCACAGTGCACCGATATGAATCCTCTTGTGTTGTGGTGGGCCATGGTTCAAGAATTGCTGTGCTTGCATTATAATCCATGTTAAAATGTTTGCAGCCTATTTAAAATTAATTGGCTGCTTTTCCACAACACAAAATAATCCTCAACATGTCACAATGAGCCCTCCATGTGACACTTCGCCTCATTGACTTACTAGTGAACGTTAAAGGGTAGGATGTTATGATTTGCTGAATTATTGGGGTATGCTGATGCATAACCAGATTAAGTCACAGGGTGTAGAATAATTTGAAAATCGCATGGACCAAGAAAATTTATGGCTATTCTTGCATTTTTTTTTGTGGGGGGTGGAAGTGGTTGGCTGGAAGCAAAATATAGAAAGAGCAAGTTGGACTCCGATCCAGTGAACAGGTAGATAGCCAAAAAAGCAAGAGTGTGATTTTTAATCCTTGGCGAGTTGTCTTTCCATCGCATGGACTTCTGTCAGACTTGACTCAGTATGTAGGCACAGGTGTGGCATTGGCTATGTGCAGTTTGTCTGGGTATACATAAAATATGTACTACTCGTATGTGATTTGGGCTGTATTCCATTGGTGTATGGTCACCTCCTATTGAGAGGCTTGTTGGGTGATGTTGAATAGAGGCCTGTGGTGTTGGGAGGTCTAAATGCTCTGGGTAACATTCCTGGAGGACTCTCTGCTAAGCATGGGTGTGCCATTGAGTCCTTTGGCAGAGTGCCCCTTTGGAGGTATGAAGGTTGCCATTGTTGACCTCTCCTTTTCAAAAGAGTTGGTTTCTTAACTATCCTGCTGAGCCAAGCTCTGACTTGCAGGTTTTTGAGGATTATTTCTCTCTGAAAGAATAGAAGCCAAAGACAGTCATGCAATTAGCATTTTCAGAAGAGTCTCCACGATGGCAGCCTCTGCATTTCTCCGATTCCTTTAATAGTCGTGTACAGAACCTTTGGTGGATTGGTGCAGTGGATTTTTTTTGTGTCACATAGTCAATGCATTAGCACACATGGTCTTATGGTGTGAGCTGATCTCATTGCATAGGAGCAACAGCGAAAGGCTACCTTTTTATATAAGCAGCACCAGTGGTAGAGACTGCCAGTTCTGCTTACACACTTTACACTACCTCTGAATTGACATAGACTTGCTAGGTCAGGAGAGCTGACCTAGCAAGTTTATTAAGCGTTCTGCAGCGATGGGAAGATTAGCTACACTGAGGGTGGTTGGATCGTATGTGCATGTCTGACAACAGTCTAATGTCCATGGGCAGCCCAAGAGTACCATTTAATAGATTATACACAATTAGGACCCTTTTTACACTGATCAGTTTTGGATGTGCTTTTTTGGGGTTTAAAAAGATTTTAGGCCTGGCTCACACATGCATTTTTTTTTTTTTTTTTGTGCGTTTTCAGTTTTACAGAAATGCACTGCAATCTATTTTAACATGGTTTCCTATGGGTCTTGTTCACATCTGTGCATTTTATGGAAAGGGCCAGGGACTTTTTTCTGTTTTTTTTTTTTTTTTTGTTCCATAGATTCAATGGATCAAAAACGTGTATTGCAAACTGCAACCTGCAGTGGTGTGAACCAGGCTTAAATCCCGTGGAACTCTTCACACTGCAGATGTACTGCGTTTTGAAAAGTTCTGCATGCTGCATCTTTTGGTTCATTATATATTTTTTTTTTTTTAAAGCACCCCCCATTGTAAGTTTAATGGGAAGGCATCAAAAACTGATTGTTAAAGCCTGATTCACACGTATGCATTTTTTTAGTGCGTTTTCAGTTTTGCAGAAACACACTACAATCCATTTAACATGCTTTCCTATGAGTCATGTTTGCATTTTATGGAAAGGGTCAGGGACTTTTTTTCCCACAGCAAGTTGTGTTTTTGGTTTCATAGACTTCAATGGATCAAAAATGTGTATTGAAAAACGAAAAATGCACCTGGAATTTTGGGGTGAACCAGGCCTAAAGTGCCCTAAGAGCTAGAGATTCAATCTCAAATAAGCTAAATGTGCCAGTAGCTACATAAAGTGAGGGCCTACCTCTTCATTCAGTTTGCAAATTTGTTGATTAACTGTTCTAAATCTGAATAAAGCTTTGTGATGTATGGCCAGCACACGCCTCATTTACATAAAGATGAACTTCAGTCTGGCAATGTTTTTGTCCCGATACTCCTCTCCTGTGCCACTATCTTTAAATTTTTCACTGCTGCACAGATCTGCTGAAGGCCTCAGTCAGGTCTTTGGGGCCCAGAGGAGACCTGCCACACATCTGCCCATAAATGGGGTATTCCAAGGCATGTGAACACACCCCTGGTATCTGGGACATTAATAACTGCAGTGTCTGGGTGCTTGTACAGAAATCCTCTGTGTGCGTGCAGATGTGCTATATAAACCTTTCTAAAAATTAGGAAACCTTATCCAATCGTGGAATAGAGATGGGGTTCGAGGAACTAGGAGTTACAAAAGCAGTTTTAATGGTTGAAGGTCCACTATTGTCTTTCCAAGATCACACTTTCATAGCATTTCTCACACAATCAACAATCAAGAACTCCCACAGGTTGAAGGTAAAAAAACCCTAAAAAAACGTGAATTGCACAATAGAAAATCTCCAACGTAGCTGCAGTCTAAGGCCTCAATGAGGCTGATAAGTTTGTTGCAAACCAACTAAATGCTGCACACAAGAGACCACATTATGAGTCATTATTATATGACGTTGGTTGCGAATGCCTGTACAACTATGCTGCTGTTCAGGAAACCCAGCAAACTGTGACCTTACCCGTACTGTGTGGAGATCTGTGAAATATATGTTTATTATATTTACTAAGTATAGGAAACATTTAATAACGTGAAGGCATTACCTATGTTGACCAGTTAGTTTCTCTTCGTTAAAATATGGTAAATCTGGTTATGATGCACATCATCTTCCATCCTTGTTTTTCTATTTGAACGTTCTAGTAAAGTACCACCATGTGCTGATGTCTGCAATGATTGAGGGTTGCCATCTCTTCTTGGACATGTGTGATCAAGCAGCACAAAAGAATTTGGTGGGAAAGTGGAGAGGTATTGGCATGGCTTATCTCGGGAGTGGACAAAAACTAATTTGGATTTCAGGAGCCAGTTTGTCCAATCCAGGAGCAAGCGGGGCTTTTTGTAAGAGCCAGCTTTATTGAGAAACACTTGGAAAAAAAAACCCTGAAAAGATGGGTGCCAGATGCAATTTTAGGGGTGTTGGCTGACTGGCTACTGGGATTTGTCCAGCTTATCTGGTCAATACGACCTCAGTATTGATTAACATTGGTCAACTTCCTTCATATAGGGAGCTTAAAGTCCGACCCTTGACATAAAGGTTTGCACGTAATATCCAGTGCATTTAATGCTACAAAGCAGTTTGGTATGCAGGAATGCTACAAGAGATACCCAGACTGCGGATATACTGTGATGGCTATATTATTTGTCGGAGACTGGATGAGGTTGGAGACACATTACATGAGCATGCTTTAAATTATTGGTGCCACATTTAAAATTTCTTTGGGAAAATTCCCCTATAAAAGTTCAGAGGGACAAACAACAATAAAGGGATGGACGAAAAAGAAAAAAACAAGAAAGAAAGAAACTAAACTATTTAACAACAACAAGACAGTGTAAAGAATACCAAAGGACTGCAGGTTGGGCAGCAGGGATCTAGGTGATACTATACTGCAGAGCCCTGATCCATAGTTTTATTCTGCTGTCTGTATGAAACCATGTTGCATGAGCCTAAGTGACGCATCCTATGCCAGTGACTTTACCCAGAACCCCCCCCCCCTTTTCTTCTCTTTCTTGCAGTTTACGCTATGTATTGCCAGTCAGATACCATTGTCATTCTTACTCCTTCTTGTAAGGGTTGTCTCTGGTGTTTCTCTGTACAGTAATTGCTTGTCTATCACTTAGGCCTCATTCACACACAGTCTGATAAAGGTCTTGCCAGGCGCCCTCCAAAAGAAGGATTCAGGGTTTCTCAACCAGGGTTCTTCCAGAGGTTGCGAGGGATTGCTTGAGCAATTTCTGCCTCTCAGATAATTTCCCACTGACACCATAGATCTTTTTAGACATCGATAAGGGGGTAATTCTTCTTAATGACCACAAGTGTAAGGAGCATTATTCTCACTGATCATCACACTTGTGCATTATAAGTTGTAGATATAGTCATTATAGCAGGGGTTTCACTGAAACTGCAAAGGTATTTTAAGGGTTTTCCTTTGTTTTGATAAGGTTTAAAAAGTCTGATATAGATATTCTATAGGCCATAAACCATCCAAAAAGACACAATGGGGCAGTGGAATAATTATCAGATTTTTAGATGTATGCAATAGTATTGTAACCCATCAGAAATAAATTGGAAACGGTGGTAGGGAATATAAACCTTTTAATGAAGAACATTAGTATTTTACGCTGGGTTCTTACACCTATGCATTTTTGTGGGCCGCATTTGCACAGGCAAATGAATGGGCTGCCATGCCTGCGTTTTTGCCAAGAAAAAAAGTGCCTGCACCTCTTCAAAACCTTGGCTGCAGAGAAATCGCACAGTCTTTTTAACCATGCGATTTTACTGTGGCCCCCACACACTGTGCGATATTTCATGTGTTGGGGTGCGATTTAGAAAGAATGGTAGCCCTGCGCTTTTTTGCAGAGCATTGCGTTTTCACTGCAGGTGGTTGCGGGTGCAGTAATCACTGTGATACCCACAGCCACACGCAGAAGTGTGAACTTTAATTTTGTTTTTTTTGTTTTTATTGGAAATGCGTTAAAGCATATGTCCATTCTCATTAAGGCTCCAGGCACACGATCGTTTTTGGGCGTTTGGGTTTTATTTTTTAACAGCCCATAAAAGACCCTCTGTTATCCTATGTGTCCATGCACACATGGATGTTTGATGTCGTTTATCAGCAGTGTCGTTTATGGGCTGTTATCTGAACGCCCTAAAACTGCGTCGTTCTGACCACAAAAAATGCTGGAAGCTATAAAACGCTGATAAGCGCTCAAAAACGTTGCTCACCAGCGTTTTTCGGTCGTTTTGGATCCATGAGAAAAACAAAACAAGAAAAAAACCGCTGATGCTCAAAAACGCTAGTGCATAAAAGCTGTAAGACTCCCTACAAAGCTACTGACGTTTTTAGATTTTTTTTTTTAACGTCCAGTGTGCTTGGAGCCTTAGGCCTCATACACACGGGCGTTTTGCACGCCGGCGTTTGTAGGCGTTTTTTGCAGCTCTCCATGTTATTCAATGGCCTTCTAAAAACGCCGGTGTTAGTGAGCAGTGCGGGACCATCGCGTTCTGTAGCTGTAGCGTTTTGGCGTTTTTTTGACGCCAATCGGCAAAACGCTCACTAACGCTTGCTAACGCCGTACCGGCGTTAACAAGCGTTTTTTTGACGCCAGCGTTTTTAGGTTGAAAAATAGCAGAGGACTGATTTTTTTTAAAAAAAGCCTATCGACGCCGACGCTCACTAACGCTCGCTAACGCCGATGCAAAACGCCGCAAAAAACGCAGTTTTTTTAAAAACCGTCGGACCTGGCGTTTTGCTTATTTATTATAAAACGCCCGAGTGTATGAGGCCTTATGTTTGCAGAGTGCACTTCATGTTGAATCATCTAGAATTCTGATGGTAGGCTAGGCTACTGCGGAGTATAGATGATCTCAAACCTGACCTCTGAACTCCTGCTTTTTTTGCACTTGCTAGAGCTGTGGATTGTGTCATTGCGTGGCCTGCAGCTCACAGTAGCTGCAGGGCAAGGTATGGCCCAGCCCTAAGCCGGTTTGGCACCTGTGCAGCTGTTTTGTTTTCCACTTTATTTGCCCACCCTAGCCTGCAGGAGGTAGATGGGAAGACAAGCCAATGAGCCAATGTCATCTCCCTGATCAGGGGAGAGATCCCCCTGATTGGTGGAGGCGCCCGTGTGGATAGGGCCTAAAGTGCGTTGCTGTGTTCTTATTTACTAAGCACCTGACTGGTTTAACTCCTGTAAAAAGGTTTATAACAATGCTTAATGAAGAACTTCAGCTCTTCATGTGTGCTGCGATATTAATTTTCAGTCCAGAGATTTCCCACACAGTACTTTTTTTTTTTTTCTCGACCGATTGTCCTCAGTCTGTTGGCCCGTACACACAATCCAAATATGGGACGAAAAATCCCGCTTTTGAAGCGATCATTCGATAATTGGATCGTTGGTACAGAGCTTTTGAGAGCCGATCATGACAGTTTATCCAATATTATTCGATCGGACAAACACAAAAATTTTTCTCTTACAATACCAGATTGTAGGATTTTTGCTTAATCCATACAGTTGTTATCCGAAAACACTACAACACATGACATCACTTCAGATTTTTTATTCTGTCGTACGAGAATTTTTGTGACTTTAGTACACTCTTCCGATTCTATCTGAATTAGCATGCACATAAAAACAGACAATCCCTAGTCCGATTTTCGGAACGTGTGTATAGGGCTTAAGGGCCAGCAATATTCTATTTCCTCTGAGTTCATGTTGAATTGGACCCTCCCTAGCCTGTGACTGGACAGTGAAAGAAGAATCGGCACAGTGATAAGCTCACCTCTTGGTCACTCTGCTCTCTCCCCCTATCAGCATGTTTATTGTCAGCACATGAACTGATTGGTTCCTTGTACTTCTTCTTCTCCCATTCCAGCTTGGCTGTACACGATCGTATGATCGATTCAAAAGCGGGATTTTTCGTCCCATATTTGAATTGTGTGTATGGGCCAACAGACATCTGGCGAGGGGGAAAAAAAAAAAAAGTACTGTGTGGGAAATCTCTGGACTGAAAATTAATATCGCAGCACACATGAAGAGCATAAGGTGCTGACCCAAGGTCAAATTTAGGTACGTACACAGTTTTATAATTAAAAAATGCAATGCACAAAAGCGCACATCAACACAATGCTCCTATCATAATAATAAAAAAATAAAAAAAAATCTAATTTTGGCCCTTGATGTAACCAGTACAGTAAAAAAAAAAAAAAGTTCAATACACAGTAAAATGCAACAGAACACATTAAGAAACCAATGTCAATGTGCATCTGATTTCTTGCATTGTTATGGGTGTTGTTGGGTGAATGGGTCCTAATATTTTGGCTTTTTAGTGCTCCCTAAAGTCCAGGCTCACACAGCAGTGTATGTGTCTTGGCTGCACTTACTAGTGACGCTTATGACGAGCAATATGTATAATGTGACCTTGTCTTCCTGACAATGTCAGGTTCCTGGGGAGGGCTGGCAGAGCTGGTTACAGAGGCGAGGAAACCATACTTTTGGCTGTATGTGGTCATGTGCTGTAGTGATAATGGAAAGGAAGGCTTGTGGTTGTTGAAAAGCTAGAAGCCAGTACAGTTATTTTTTCTTTATTGTTATAATACGTAGAATCTGTTTATTTAACCTGAGGTTTTTCTGCAGGCGATCTGTGCAGCTTGGGTGCTCTTCTAGAACAATTGTCTTCTTGGCGGTCATGTACGGTATAAGTGAGGTTACCACAATTTTTAGTGATCACATATTGTGAGTAATATTCTTGTTTGAATTATATACTTTTTTAATGTAAACCAACCAGGCATTTCTGACCCCCATTCAGGCTTGAATGTAGCCTTTTTTTTTTTTTTCTTTTTCATGACTTGTTGCACAAAATCCAAATATTTTTTGCCTCAAACTTTTAAATGGGAGTGCCTAAAAAACATGTTGTTTTTTTTTAAAGTTGATCCTTGGGTTTCATTTAACTTAAAATGTTACTAAACCCACAACAGTATAATCAGTCTGTATATGCAGTAAAGCATACTTGTTATACTCACTGTGGAACCTGTCCTCTGCATTATGTAAAAAGGCTGTCTGGTCTCGTCTTCTCTGATCCTCCCCTTCTTCCACAGTCCCCAAACCATCTCTTGATAGAACAGAGCCTTGGGGGCAAGCTGCACATACTCAGTTTGGGTTGTATTGCTAGAGTTTTTTTTTTTCTTGGGAGAGTGCATGTGATCAGCACAGGGCCAATCAGCACTCTCCAGACAGATGCTCAGGGATCCTGCAGTCTCATAGGACAATTAGGTGAGAATGAAAACTCCTCCTATAAGTTTTAACCAGACACTGATAGAAGTCACAAGACTGCTATATACTGCTGATGATAAAAGGTACTTAGCAGTTTATATTTACTAAGATAATTGCATTTCCATGTTCTGTGTAGTGTGGGAGACCAGATATAGTGAATGCAGGCTCCTGGGTTTAGTAACACTTTAAATAGTTTGTTTGGACCAAGCTAGTCCAAACAAACTATTTACTTCACTAAAAGTTGAAGGGGCTGGAGACGCTATATAAACTGTATGTAGCCTCAGCTAAATAGAGTATACAATGCTGTGTTCCACCAGATTATCACCAGACACAGCAGCACTTAGAGCTGCATGATTCTGGCCAAAATGAGAATCACAATTTTTTTTGCTTAGAATAAAGATCATGATTCTCTCATGGTGTAATATCTTACATATACAAAAAAAAAAATGGGCTAACAGCACTGTTTTAGTTTTGTTTTGTTTTTTTTGTTTTTTTGAAAGTGTATTTTTTAAAAAAAAAATTGCGTTTGAAAGACCGATGCGCAAATACAGTGTGACATAAAATATTGCGACAACTGCCATCTTATTCTCTAGGGTCTCTGCTAAAAAAATATATATATATAATGTTTGGGGGTTCTAAGTCATGTTCTAGTAGAAAATACTGTATTTTTAAGCAGCAAATGTCAGAGAAGATTGTCTTTAAATGGTTAAACTAAACTCTTCTATACACCAGAGTTCAATCCTTTGATAATTTTAAACATTGTATCTTTTTACTTCTTTTATCAACTTGACTTGGCTCTCTGCCCAGACTCAAGTCGCGCCGACTTTAGAGAAAGATTCCTGGGGAGACTTCAGGCGACTTGCATTGACTTCCATTACAGTCAAGTCACGCTGAGTCGCCCCACAAGTCAGACTCCATTAACTGCACCGAAAATCTCGGTAATATGTGATGGAGATCTCGGGGGGGGGGGGGGGTGAATCAAGATCGCGATTTTAACCTCCCTGGCGGTATTCCCGAGTGTGGCTCGGGGTGGAATTTCAGTACCATTAGTGGTAACCCCGAGCCACACTCGGGATTGCATCGCTGGATCCAAGGCAGCGTTACTCACCTTGTCCCCTGGATCCAGTGATGTCCCCCGCCGTGTCTGCGGGCGGTGTCCTCCGCCCGATGCCTGTGTGTGCCGGGCTCCATTTCCTGTGAGCGTCACGTCGCACGGGGGCGGAGACCGGCAGCAAATTCAAAAAGTGAAACGCACAGCAAACAGACAGTACATTGTAACCTGTAAGATTACATTACTGTATGAAATCATTTCACATCCCCTTTGTCCCTAGTGGTTTGTCCAGTGCCCTGCATGCACTTTTATATTATATATGTCATTCTTTCTGCCTGGAAACTTGAGAATGTCCATGGCAACCAAAAAGTGTCCCTTTACGTCAAAAGCGTTTTTTGATCAGCTAGAAAACACCGATAGTAAATAAGAATCATTTGCAGAATTGAGTGATACTGATTCTTGGGGAAATTTATCATCAGACACTGAAAGTGACGATAGCGACAATTCTGCAAATGAGCAAATTTCAGGGTTTTTGGTTTGATTACATTATTGAATAAATTTTATTACTATTACGTTATTATTTTTGATTATGTTTAGTTATTTATTATATTATAATTTATGATTTCATGTTTCAAACTTTATCATACCTGGGATGTCTACTAGACTCTTATTTGGACAGATTTAAGTGAGTTATTCCTAAGAATTACAGGCCTACAATATAAAACGCCAAATTTCCATGCAAAATAATGGTACAGCTTTCAGCACCAAAAAATCTGAAATAATCATACCGCCAGGGAGGTTGATACGATTAATCGTGGAGCTCTAGCAGCACTGTATATTGTAGGTAACTGAGACTACATACAGTTTATACAGCGCACACAGCCTGTTGGTGTACTACATCGTTCATTTTGGCTAGCTTGTCACAATGGTTGAAAACTATCATCTGTATGACCCCATGAACTACAAGAAAATCAAACAAATGTCTTGAAAAAAAAATTTTTTCAACCAAAATTCTACTAGTGTATGTATGGCCAGCTTGAAAACTGAAGCTTTGGTATGGCAATGTTGGTCTAGCTTGGACCAATGTACTGGAAGTGTGTTTGTGTCATACCTATGGGATGCCCATGGAAGCTAGAATTCACTGTGCTGAGCAGGTGACCTTCAGTGTCAGTAAGCGGAAGGGCAGATGCTCCACATGGGTCCTGAAAGCTAGTGGTAATCAAAGTAGTATTGGACTCCACAGGTATGGAACATACATACTGTGATGGTAGGCATGGCGATAGATGGACGCTATGTGTCACCTTGCATACGTTCACTTGGCTTGGAGTAAAGTGGAGTCCGGCCCGGGTTTTCCCAGCCACCTTGGCAGGGCTGGTTCCGGACCAGAATTTGTGGTCCACTGGTGTCCACTCCTAGGTGTTGGTTAAAGTGGTAGTAAACTCTCCTATCATTTTCAGCCAAGGAAGCTGCCATTTTGGCCTCTTTTTAACCTACAACTGCCATGATGCTGCACATGTGATCAGCTATGACGCCAGCCTTTGGATGGTTTGACAGTTTGGTTTAGAGCACAACCAATGAGAGTGTTACATTTCCGGCACGTGCTGGAAATGTAACTGGTTTTTAAACTGTTAAATTGATGTGTTTACTACCGCTTTAAATAAACCAGGAAGAGAGCAAAGTTTGCTCTGCCCTGGGACTCTGAGAGCGATTAGCCAAAGAAAGTTGACGCACGGAGCTTTGGCTTTTGGACTAAAGAAAAGGTCTGCAATTGTGGGTGTCTGCGACAAGCCCTGCACCGCTCAGTAAGGAATGCTGATGTGTAGTTAGAGCCGGAGAGGCAAGGATTTATTTTACTGTTTTGTTTATTTTTACTTGCAACCTTTTTATCTATAAACCTGGCTGCAAGCCAGATTTTAAGAAACTGCTGTCTGAACTGTCTTCACCCCAGGGAAGCTGATCTCCACAAGAGCTAATCCCTAACAATACTTACAATGGACATTTTTTCAGGGCTTGAGCAATAATATCTAATGTTATCTAGAAGAAGTGATCTTTTGTAGGGTGAATGGCAATGTGACCTTATTGCAGTGAGGGCAGCCAACTTGATCTTTACCAATACTCTCGCCTTGGTGGTCAGTGTAAGTGGGAAATGGGTTCTTCATTGCTCAAGGAACCCCTATCATCCTCAGAAGGAACCCTCGTTGGGATGGACTGATTATGGCTAGGCCCACACTACAACACTCTTTGAAAAGTGCTTTTTTTGAGGATGGCTATACTAGGTCTTCCACGCAATCAGGAGGCAATCCTGCTGGTTCCTGACTGCTTTTTTAAAATTATTTTTCTTTCCTGAATGGCAACTTTGATTTGGACAAGCGTGCCAAGACGACAAGCCACACATTTGACTCTTGGTTGTTGCGTGATCCTGTTGACTTGAATGGGTGAGTTTGACAAGTGGTGCCACCTCAACAAGCTTTGCATTCAGCAATACAGGGAAGGATAAGTACAACCCCTCTGGATCTGTTAGGTTTTAGGTTGGCGGTTGAGGGACTGTAAAACCATAGCTGAATCACCTATTTTAATTGCCCCTTGGCCACTCGTTTGAAAGGGGCCTTAGAGTGTGTAGATCCACTGTTGGTTGAGATAAGGGGCCACAGTATGCCTGTGCAGTAAGTTGGTGCTGCCAGAGAAAAGGAGAGGGGCAATAAAGGGTGGAGGGGGTACTTTTAAAGTAACATTCCAGTCAAAAACTAAAGTTTGTTTTTTGCAAATTAACCTTAATATATTCCTGATTATGATATTCTGTTAAATTTTAGTTATTATACCTACCGGTAAATTACCCAGTGTTCTGGTTATCCACATTGCATCCTACATAGAGCCCCATTGAGTGACATTGGCCTGTTTACCGAATGAAGGATTTACAACTACTTTAACTTTTCCTTTGATGTCACCTGACATTTTACATGCTTGTCATACCATAGTTCTATTATTGTCTTACATATACCGTACAGATTTGTTGGTTGGTTGTTCCACCCTGCTCAGCAACTGCTAAGAGGACGTTTCAGCCATACAAAGAGTGCATTGTTTTCACCCAAAATTGTCTGGAAGAGACCTGTGCTAAGAGATATGGGAACAGCTGGCCACGCTTATTACACTCTGATTATGCAATCACCTTTGGGGTACTTTCACCCTGCTCTGTAGCGAAATCATGGTAAAAATGCATATGCGTTTTTACTGTGATTTTGATGTGTTTCAGATGCTTTTTTGGGTTGCCTGCACCTGTGAAAAATGGACTTGTGACTCAAAAACGCACCAAAAAGCAAAATTGTGCATTTTTTACGCGATTTTCATACATTTCAATGGTAAGCTGTTTATATGGTGCATTTTTTAAGAATGCACTGAAGATGCAACATGCAGGATTTCTCAGAACTGTGAGAACCTACTTAAAGTGTAAAATCACTTAAAAAGGGAAGTTCCCTTTTGTGCCAGTAATGAAAAGATTTTTTTTTTCTCTGGGAGGGGTACCTATTTCTGGCAGGTACCCGCTCCCCACATTAGCTCTGCTCTCTTAGGAGGTGAGTAGAGCATAGTCTGGCACCACTAGGGACTTCTATGATGAAGCCCTGTGGGCGAGGTGAAACGCGTTGGTGGTGTGATCTGGGAGGAGTTGGGCTGAAGCTGCTTTTACTCTTCTTTACACCTGAACTATTCCTTTGGAGTGCGGCCTTTCATCCTCCCTCTTTTTCCATGTGTGTGTATACAGAGCCAGGACAGGCTCTCCAAATGCCTACAATCAATGTGAGTCCCCGGAGGCGGAGGATGATTGTATAGAGCAGCACCCGAAATCTATTTGGTTTTTAGCTCAGCAGCTCTGTAGTTGCTGATTTTAAATTCTTTTTAGAAATGACTGGAGATCCTATTTAACTATCCAATCAGTTTGTATGCAATCAATCAGACCCTTGTACATCATAGTTGTTGGATCAATTGGCAATTGTACTGTCAGATTGTAACGTGTGATAAGTTTTAGATTTACCAAAGATTTGGTGCAAAGGCCTACCTAATTGGATAGACGTTGAATGGATTGATTAGGTGCTCCCTGGCCATATACAATTCCACAAAATTGTACAATCCTTTTTAGAGCTACCAAAACTGTAATATAAGGACAAACCTATCCGTATGTATAGTGTTCAGTCAAGCAGGCTTTTGTATTATGCATTTGATGGTAGATCTAAAAGAGATTATACAATCAGATTGTATAATGTATGACTTTTTTTCTATTTTTTTTCCTAGCACAGGTTAGAAACTGGAAGCTAGCACCTGATTAGTTGCTATGCGTTTGTTTGACGTGCCGATGTTTATTTTCAGTGTTTGTTATTTTCACACTTCCGTATTGTAACAGGTGAATACGATCCGAGCCAGGAACTCCTATGACTGCTCTATGGGTTTTTTTACTTTCCAGGCAGCCATTGATGCCCCTCTGAAAAGCGATCTGCAATATGCCGCACTTGTTTAACTCTTAAAATGTTTGTTCTTTACTATGCCTTCTCACAATGCAAGTCTATGAAGCTGCTGACTTATTGAAGATGATGTGCGACTAATAAATTATCTATAGAGTGAAGAGATAAAGTGGAAAATACACTGATCACCACCATGTGCTGAACAAGAGGAATTCTCTTCATGTATGGCCAGCTTAAGGGCCTGTTTAAGATGCTTCTAGTATCATTCATAATTTACTGAGCGGTGCAATTTAGCTGCATTTGACCTCTTTCTGACCTGCTGCAAGAGGGTTTACATTCTAATAGATTTGTATGGAAATACAAAACCCATTTGAAGCCATAAGTCCACTGACCAGAACCCTGATTGTCGTACACAGTGCTTGTATCCCTTTTCATTCTTCAGAATTATTGTATAAATGGCAGTTGAAATCTGCACATTTAAAGTGGAATTAATCCTCTGCATAAACAACTGGTACACTTACCTGGCATGTGATCCCCCTCCAACACTGCAGTGTCTGCGCTCCCACCTGTCACCTTCTATCTTCTCCCAGCCTTCTTTCCTGGTTCACACTCTTCACCCACTTGACTGGCTAGGCCCCTATGATGTCCCTCCAACGTATGCACACAGAAGCCACATTGTTACGCCGCAGAGCCGTGGTGTATATGTACGCTGAGCTACACATTCGCGGCTCAATGTAACAAACTGACAGGCAGGGAGAGGGGTTTATGATAGAAGGGACCAATAGTGTCTCCTCTTTTTTAGATTTAATTCCACTATACGGCTGCATTCACATGTAAGCGTTTTGAATAGCAGGCAGAATCAGTGCACCGCTTTTTTGTGTGCCATTCATATTCATGTCATCTGAAATGTGTGTTGTGCGATTTGTTATTCACACCGGGGCATTGTGAAATTGCAGGTAGAATCACAGAGATTCTGCCCGCTATTCAAAATGCTCATGTATGAATGCAGCTTAAGGCCTCGTTTACACTTTCTTTGCTTTCCGAAGGGTGATTTGGATTTGGATCACTCTTCAGAAAGCATTTGACAGGTGGTGAGGAAAGTGTTGTATTGCCTCCTTATCATCTATTTTAACCCAATAAGTGCTAGACTACCGCACCACAACTTATTGCATTGTGCATGCTTGTGGGGCAGTTGCACTGTGACCCCCTATTCCATTGAATGGGTCAATGAGCACAACAGAATGTATAATTCCAAAGAGGGAGCAGTTGGGCAGTAAAACTGCAAGTGTAAATGAGGCCTAAAGCAGAACTAAACCCATTGTTTCCCAAAACAGTAAGGCCCTGTTCACATCTGGTGATTTGGGATAGTGGGTAGAAATGAACTATGATCATGGCAAAATGCACCACATGTGTTTAGTTGCCATTCAAAAGGAATAGCACCCAAACACATGTGGTGTGTTTTCCACTTTTGCGGTGGCCCACGCTTGAGGTGCCATTAAGAATTAATTACGCGGCAATTGCGGCAGACCGCATTGCACAAAGCTCATCATCCAAAAATGAGCAGGTGCTTCTTTTGGGCCACAAGCTTCGCACAATGCGGTTTGTCGCAATGACTGCAACAAACACCGCACAGCAACAAATGGCTTCCAAATGCGCGTGGTGCATTTTACCACTATTGCAGTTTGATTTTGGAATCTCCAAACATGAACAGGGTCTTACATTCAAGTCATGCTGCAAATGATAACTGTCAACAGTTGCTTGTGGTCTCAAACGAACTGTCAAGCCATCAAATTTCTGGTATCAACTGATCACATGTGCAGCACCATGGCATCAGAGGCTAAGATGGCAGCTTTCTTGACTGTAAAGGATAGGAGGGTGTAGTTCCACTTTTAAAGCTATCTGGCTGCAGTAAAGCTGTATTTTAATAAAGACAGTTCATAGCACTGACAGTTTGATACATGAGGCTCATTGAGGGAGCAGGTGTGCTGCCAGGGTGCAGAGCCAGGATCCCAGCGTCCGCTGGACTGAGACCTGGCATCGTGATCCAACACCATCCAGTTTCCCGTAGATCTGGTAGCAGGAGGATTTGCAAAGGCAAATTTTCTGGCAGGCCTGTAGAACAGGTGCCTGTATCTATCCTGATCTGTACCCCCTCCCCAACAAGATCCCGTTTCACTAACACATCGCTGCCCACTCTCTGCTCTACAGATCAATCAGAACTAATTACTGTCAACTACTATTTGTTAGGTGAGGCTTCAGGAAGGTCTGCTAGTGAGGCCAGATGAATAAAATCTGCCATTTCCCATATCCAGTTAAAAAATAACTGTGTGACCAGAGGTTTGTTTTTTTGCTCCATTTCCATCTGGGGACCCCAAACTAGGATTGCCGTATCGGAAGATAATGTGGATCTGATGGCCAATCAGATTTTTATTGTGCATTCAAACCAAAGAATAGAACTGCTTGCTGTACGCTCGATGTTTGCATTCACACTCATAAATAAAACTGATATCTATCGCTGCCATGGTTAAGCCATCAAGCCAATCCAATACCTCTTGATAGGCGGAATAATGGGATCAAATCCAGCACCTCACATCTACTTTTGTTTTTTTACTAATATCTGGGGCTCTGTTGGAAAGATTTTTGCTCACTTCCTGTCATGGCGACATGGTTTACCAGACCGGAAGTAAAATAAAATATGCAACAGGGACATTGACAGCAATAAAAAGTTGCCTGGGCCTCCAGTCCCCCCCCCCCCCCCTTCAAAAAATAAAAAACATTTTTATTTTTGTGGCGTTGTTGCAGAATTCCTTTCACTGTCCATGATATTCCCATGAAGCATTTTTAAAATTTCCCTTTTTATAATTACATCAGACTTTGGGCAGGGTCCAAAATTCTTTGCATGACCAGTGACGCTAAATGCTGCAGTTCTGTAGGAATCATTAGGCATATTGAATGGCCATACCCTATTGTTTGTGCACAAATCTCAAAATGTATTCTCATTTTTCCTCCCAAATGATTCAGGTTTATGCATTAAGATTTTCTATGCGTGGCTTCTAAGACAAATGCTAAATGTTCACCCTGGACTCTCATATCCAATTCAGTTATTACAGGATTTAGATGATAATCATTTTATCTCTTGTACGGATTTGAACTCAACCTTTAAGTCACCCAGGGAGGAGACTTTCTGACACACTTTTCCTATGCTCTTCACTATCGGTTATGCAGCTCATGAGAAGCTAGTGAACAATGGTGGGTTAGGCCTTGTTTCAAATTTTCTTCCCAGAACAATCCAACTACAGGACTGCTGTTAATCACTCATGGGTCTAGTTATCAATTTTCACCCAAGATCTATACGTTTTTCAAATTCAATTAAAAATTATTTGACCTACCCCTGTCACCCCCCCCATCCCATCCCATCCTATCCTCACCCACCCATTATAGTATACATTGATTCTTTATGCTGATGTTGGTGAATATACTAGTCATGGGCCTTATTACACAAGAGTAATGTAGTTATATAACCAGAGCTAGGTCGACCCATACCAGAGCGATATTATGGCGATTAGGAGCATATACAATGAAGTTTTATTGAAATTACCACCCAGCTTGGGGCAGTAGGCTGATAACTAATGACAATGCATTTACAAAGCTATTTGAAGGACTTGTTGATGCCTCCTAGGGTTTACAAACCCATTTGAAAATCTAAAAGACCAGTAAGCAATTGCCATGGTTTTCCTTACAAGATGCCAACCCTACATCCTGCAGATCATATAAAACCCTCACGTTTTGGAAAGAAGAGTTGCTTTTTGTCCAGTGGGCTTGCAGTCAGAATGGGGCTGATTTACTAAAGCTGCACAGTGCAAAATCTGGTGCAACTCTGCATAGAAACTGATTAGCTTTCAGGTTTTATTGTCAAAGCTTAATTGAACAAGCTGAAATTAGAAGCCGATTGGCTACCATGCACAGCTACACCAGATTTTGCACTATTCAGGTTTTGTAAATCAACCCGTATGCGCCTGGCAGGTATTTTATTGTCCATTGTTCTGGTTGACAGATTAGTCATCCTATGACTCTGCTGCCTACTAATTAATGGAAGAGGTTCACAGAAGAAATTGGTTTATGGCTGGAGAATAAAGTGACTCTACCATATAAGTGCAGGGGCTGTCATTGCAGGCCACCTTCTGAAAATGCTAGATGCTTGGCTTTGGTTGGCTCTAAAGCCTCGTACACATGATGCGATTATCATACGACCACAGTCCAACTTTTTTCAAAATTGGCTGTCTGTGATTTTGTCTAGCGTACTGACGTGAGTCAAGTTATCGCCCGACAAAGTCGAACGTAGTGACCTGCTACGAGCGTATAAAGAGGAAGTTCAGGTGATTGTGATTTGTGAATCACGAACGCAGGTTTACACGACCGAACACTTCCTGGATTCCGAGCATGCGTGTTTGTACTTACAACTTTTGTTGGTCCAACTTCTGTACGCACGAGCCGAAAATTGGATGACACCTTGTCGGCAGACAAAGGTATTCTAGTCTTCTCAGACAACTTCTGTTGGGCAATAATTGAAAATTGGCTGTCGAATTGTGTGTACTAACGGTCAGATTATCAGACGAAAGGCTGTCGTATGACTTTTTTCCGCCGATAATTGTACAGTGTGTACAGGCCTTTAGGCTGCACTCACACCTGAATAGACCGAATTTCAGGTGTATTTTTACTTGTGTATTCAAGCTTTAGGCATTTTTGTTTTCGCCAATGACAAGCACTGGAGGGGGGGGGGGTGGCTGGGGGAGGAGATGAGGCTAAAAAGTGCCTGAAAAAATACATGAAAACATGAAAATGCTTGATTTATGTGATTCCCATAGAAACCTATGGTGTTGATTTACTAGAACTGAGAGCGCAAAATCGGGTGCAGTTGTGCATGGTAGCCAATCCGCTTCTAACTTCAGCTTATTCAATTAAACTTTAATCATAGAAAAAAATCCTGGAAGCTGACTGATTTCTATGCAGATCTGCACCAGATTTTGCACTCTCCAGTTTTAGTAATTCAAACCCTATGTGTTCAAAAAGGCTCAATTGCACCTCATAAGTAGCTCATGTAGCTTTTGGAGCATGAGACGTAGCATTACAGGCATCTGAGTGCTTATATGTGAACACCCACCTTTGAATGTTAAATTTTGGGTTACAAAACAGATGAATAGGACCTAACCGTTTGGGGTCAGCGGCTTAAGACCGCATTACAGTTAAAGTAGCAAAGTGACAGCTAGGAAAATTGCATTCTCAAATGAGAGTTCAGTAGTGGCAGCCTTCATTAATCTGTCAATATAATTTCCCTTTAAGCCACATAACAATTTCTTCTCTCAGGGACTGTATTGCAGAGCAGTCTACGCTTGAGTACCTGGGTTTGCACTCCCTCTGTGGTCATTATGAGTTGGTCCTTCTTTCCTTGTTAGATTTGTCATAATGTAATTTCTATTCTGAAGAATGCAACAGGAGACGCTGGAACATGCACAGGTATTCGAACACTCAGGAATAATTGTAGGGAGATCTCGCTGTTGGAGCATCCAAAAGGTCAAAGAATCCAGGGGCTGATGCAACCAAACTTGCTGGACCTATAGGTAAAGTATCACTTTTGAGTTGAATGGCCATCAACCCAAACGTTGAAGTTGTGCTTCTCTGTGCTCTATTAAACTGTGGCACTGGTTTCTGGATGCTGTTTGGGGTCAGGAGACCCTTGGTAAAGCTTCCTACATATATATATTTAAACTGGATGGTGAACGAATGTTAAGAGTGTGATCCAAATGCTCTCCAATATTTCACCCAACAGTCATATATATGAGCAGGCCGAAAGCCTACAAGAAAGGCAATGTTTACTGTGATGCAAGGTGAGAACTTTGTCTCAGGTGGCCCTCTAGGGGCAGTCAGAGATAAGGCTCTTCTCTCGTTGTGCCATGGTTAAAGGCTGCATTCACAAATTTGAGCGCTTGTACAGGCATCTTTGCAGGCATCTGAGGCTTGAGAGCATATTTAAAATTATTTTTAGCCAATGGAAAGCTAGTTAGTAAAGGGGAAAAAATATTGAATAAGCATTTTCGCACGTTCTTCCAGCTTCTCCCGTTGAAGTCTATTGAGGCCAAATATGCTTGAAGCTTGTAGCTCAGAAGAAGCAACACTAAACTCAGGTGTGAATGAGATTAGCACATGGCTAATGAATTGAGAAGATTGGAGGGGGGGACTATTTGCCAGCTTCACTCTTTCACGAGAGATTCTCTATTATGATGCAGGGGTAGAATGCATTACCATTTTTAACACTCTCTTAACATACCTGTGTTCTATTTGGGTGCATTTATTTAGCAGGAGTTAAATGCATTAGTATATACCGCTCTTCCATTTATAGGGAAAGTTAATTATCCCTTAAGTGTTCCACAACGGATGTAGTCAAATGCAAACACGGTCCATTCACTAATGCATGTGTCGTTTAAAGGCCGCCATACACAGCCTGATTTTCTTTCATTTAGAAAATAAAGATTCCCCCACCCACACTAACAGCATGAGTGGAAGAGTCTCTACTGCTGGCAGCAGCTGTGGCTGCCTGAATACCCTGGCATTTCTGAACAGTGATTGCATCTGATAGGATGCAGTCACTGCTCAACTGATGATTTTCCACCCAGCTTCGTTGATCTATAAATGGTGGTGTTTTTAGGGATAGCAGTTTGGCTGAATAAGCAGAAATAAACCAGCCATAGATGGTTAGAATCTCGGCCGATTCCTGCTGAACCATGTATGGGCAGGCTGAACGGTCAGTCAACTAGAGTACAACCAGCCTTCCGTATTTTACGTGCGATCATTGCTAGCTGCTGTTCTGAACCACAGGTTGCAGGAAAGACATTCGCTCCTTCTATGGCTGGCCTTAAAGAGGAAGTAAACCCTAGTGGGTTTTACTTCCTCTTGATTACCCTGCAAAGTAAAAGCATAATGGGCTAGTATGCATCGCATACTAGCCTATTATGTGTCACTTACCTGCATCCATCCATGACTGCCCCTCTTCCTTCCGGGGTCCGCGGACTGCGGCTTTGTGACTGGCCGGAGTCGCGTGACTTCACTCACACGCATGTGCGCGGGAGCAGCCAGTCACGGCACAATGCTGGTGGAGAAAGGGCACGAAGGCCCGTTTCTTCACTGCGCATGTGGCGATGACGTCGGCACTTGCCAATACAGTGTATATCTCCTAAACCCTTCAGGTTAAGGAGATATTCACGGAACCTACAGGTAAGCTTTATTATAGGCTTACCTGTAGGTTAAAGTGGTTGAAAAGGGTATACAACCACTTTAAGCTGGCTACACATTATACAATTTTCTTTTTAGATTTACTAAAACCATATAATAGGAGGTCAAACCTAAACCCTTTCAATTTGTATGCAATTAGCCCAGCCCTTGCGCTACATAGTTGAAGGTAAATCTAAAGGAAATAAAAAACAAGAATATTGTATAATGTGTAGCCAACTTTAGGCCCGGTTCACACTGCCACGACTTCACAGCCAACATCCCAGCACGACTTGCATATGACGTATTTAACAGAAGTCAATGCAAGTCGTGCAGAAGTCGCACCAAATGTAGTGCAGGAACCTTTTTCTAAGTCAGAGTGACTCAAATCGCTTCTATTAAAATGGTTCCATCGCACTTATGGGGCACGACTTGTCATGCGACATGTGCTCTCAAAGTCAGAGAGCATGTCACACCAGTGTGAACCGGGCCTTATGCTGAAATTCGAGCCATCTACGGGTCATTAAAGTGTTACTAAACCCAGTAATATGAAAATAGTTCATCTGCCCCCCCCCCCCCAAAGTGCCCACAGCTTATAAATCTTCTTTTTACATTAAAATACTGCCATTATATACCTTTTTGGATGCTCTGTATACAACGTTTAAATGATAAACTGCAGGGTCTGCCCAGGTGCTGAAATTTCAGGTAGGAGGGGATTTCCCCTACAGCCTGTATACACGCCCACATGTGTGATGTTTATCGTGTGACCTTGCTATCTCTGAGAACAAGTAAAAGTTCTCTCCAGCATAAAAGACACAACTGAGCATGTACAGGTCAGCTATCCTGTCTGTGTTAGCTTGCCTTCCCGAGATGTACAGTGCATGGAAGGAAGAATCTATGCATACAGCATAAAGCAGCCTTTTTACACAATGCAGAGGATTAACCCCTTACGTTCCACAGTGAGTATAACAAGCATGCTATGCTGCATATACAGACAGATTTTATTGTTGTGGGTCTAGTAACACTTTTTACTTAGCCCTAGTGTTCCACAACAGATGCAGTCGAATGCAAACACAGGCCACTCAGTAGTGCATATGTCAATTAAATTAGCTCTAGACCCTCAGTGGATGACTTTCAAAGCTGAATGCCAATTACCTTTTTTGCAAACCTATGTTGGCCCAGCTTGACCCAATGTGAGCACCCATATCTGATATTTGGAGGGCCACTGGGGATGTTGAAAATCATTGTAGTTTGCCATGCTACATATAGTGTATTTTTTTCATAAAAACAGTTTTCACCTGTTTTTCTTTCTTGCATCTCAGGGCAGCTGTTCTCTTTCAGGTAAAGTGTTCCTGTAGATAAAAACAGGTGTAGGTCATCTACGTACCTCCTAAAGCTTGGCCAAAAACTCCTAGAGATGGCATCATCCCATCTTGTCTTGTTGCTAGAACATTGCATACACTCCCAGCTGTTATTGCACACCCCTCACAGGAGTGATCTCTGAAACCCTCACACGTGTGGTCAACTACCTCCTCCATTGCAACAATGCTGAGTTCAAGGCTACTGCAACAGAGGAGACAGAGCACATGTAAGGAGGTTTGAATCAGTTGGGAGCGCCTTAGCAAGGTCCTAGGAACAAGCCAGGAAGGGATGATGCTATTTGTGGTAGTTTTTTTTGGCCAGGCTCCGGGAGGTATGTAGCCCCTGAAAGTTGCACATCTATGGTGTCCTACTGCATTGAATGGTGTGCTAACCTCAGCCTGGATTCTGGCCAGGCCACGCCTCCAACACGTTTCTCTCCACCCCTCGGAGCTTAGTCATGGGGCATGATTCCCATGACTAAGCTCTGGGGGGGCAGAGTAAAATAAATTGGGGGCGTGGCCTGCTCAGTCCAGGCTGAGGTTGCCACTCCATTCATTGCAGTAGGACACCATAGACGTCTGCGACTTCCAGGGATTGCCCTTTTCTTATCTTGAACCAGAACAGGCTTCATCCCCTGTCAGCACTCTAGCAGCAGCTGCGGATGCACTGTCCATATACCCCCTCCCTATCGAGCCTGATCGGCCCACACACTTTTCCCAGGTCACTTCGGGAGGTATGTAAAAGGTCCACACCTATACGAAGGGCATTATTTAACTTTGATCAAAACGGCACAGTTTGTTTTTATCTACAGGCACCCTTTACTTGCATAGGCAGTTTTTTTTTTTTTTTTTTGTAAAGGTGAACTAACCATTTAACCTTTTATAATAAAAATCTAAAAGTACTATCTAAGATGCATACATGCAGCTACGTAGTGAATGCTCAAACCCAGCATCAAAGGAGCAAACATTCTCCTTGCTTATGGGCATGTGCAGTGCTCTTTCTCCCTTTTTTTTCTCAGCAGCAACTGAGCTCAGTGATGCTACAAGGCTGTGCACTGCGCATGCACAGGGTAAAGCAAAGGGAATGCTTGCTCATGTGACGCTACAGGTGAGCGTCCAAAGGCTAAAGCATGGTAGCATCTGGACAGGGCACACCTACCTATAGGAGTTTTTGGGCCAGGCTTCAGGGTGGACACGAGGTCTGCAGGTATAGCTATTTAACTAAGCAAAATTTAAGCTACATAGCCTTTTCTTTTACAATCTAGGCCTCCTGAATAGTGTATTTTATTTAAAAGGCGAAATAACCCTTTAAGTGATTATTATTGAGGAAATGGCATGTGTGAGACTAATGCAAGTGTTTCCACAGCCTTTATTTTCCGGATTAATTATTTCAGAGCGAGGAAGAAGAACAGCAGCTCTGACACGCAGACTAATTAGGACTAATGCCACGTGAAAGACAGGTTATAGATCCTCAGGCTGGAGATTTGCTTTGCTGCGTAGTGAGAGAGCTCTTCCTGATCGCTGAAGGAAGAGGCTGTCGCACTTGTTTAAACAGCATGGCTTTGGTATCAGGAAGTGATCTCAGCAAAAAGGCCGGAGGCCTGCATCAGGGGACTGCTAACACACACACGAGTTAGAAAGATTTGAGTTCACTTTGAAGCTAAACTCCAATCAATACAATTATGTATTCATTGTAAATATGTTGCTTTTTTTTATACTTCCTGCAGAATTGAGCCATGAAAGGCTCTGCAAGTACTACCATTTAAAAATTGTCTGAGTCCGGTAAAATTATCAGCTGAACGGTGACCTCCTATGGCTTCATACACATGGTCGTACATGTGCCATAGTGCGCACAGCCGGGGGTGCCGGGGGTAGCATAAAGCACCCACATGGGCATTGACGTTTGCCCTGAAAGCAGATAAGTTTAGAGAAATATTCGCATGCTTTCCTGGAAATGGCTGTTAGGTATGTGCCTGCTTCAGCGACCATCGGCTGGAAACCGGAAACACTCAGAACGAAGAATATGTCACCAGCACACCAAAGATCTCAAAAAAGGTCCAAAGCTTTATTTGATGATCACATCACATCACAACTAAAACAGCAGCGTTTCTGGGCCACGCAAGACTCCTTCATCAAGCATGTCACTTGCCTGATAAAAGAGTCGTGCGTGGCCCCCGAAACGTTGCTGTCTTAGTTGTGATGGGATAGTCAAATAAAGCTTTGGACCTTTTCTGGAAATCCTTGGTGTGCTGGTGACCTATTCTTCGTTCCGAATGCAGATAGTCCGTATTTCGAGCATACATCCGTGTGGGTACTTTACGCTACCACTGGCACGTAACTACATACAGTCACATTTTCTTATTCATCTGTATGGGAGGCTGTACACAGTTGCAGCGGGACTCTGGAGAGTGATTACACAGGCTCTGCATACTGTATTGCTCCTGTACGGCTGTGTGCATGAAGCTTAATGGTGGTCACACACAGTTCGATTTTTATTCTATCGATGTCTGATTCAATCAAAACTATCAAATCCACAACCAGTCGAATAGCCATCATTTCCCTTCCAGCCAATTTAGACTCAAATTTGATTGAATTCAATCAAACTGAGTTGATCGGCCAGAGAGGAAAATTTATAGATCATTTTGCATCAGTCGACAGCACCGAAATACTTTGTCCATGTTCGTATTTCGATCTGTCAGATCATAAGATTACTGGAAACATAGACGTGATCAATAACTTGCCATCATAGATAGTATTTGCATCTTAGCCATTGATCGAAGTCCACTTCCCCGTGTGTGTAGCACATCGATCAAATAGCTTGTCGACCATAGATTGATTATTCCTATTGGGACAGATCAATCTGAAAAGTAATCAGTCATTTATTGAAGTGTGTATGGCCACCATGAAAGGCGCAGTGGCAGCAGCTGCAGCCATGGCTGCCTGAATACAGGGAGGATTCCTCCATCCACGCAGTTAGCGTGGATGAGGGGATTGCATGATTTCCTATGACTCTCTCATGGGTGGAAAGGCCAAAATCCAAGATTTCTATGTCTTCCTTAAGCCACCTCTCATCCCCTGCACAGCGGCAATCCGATTAGAGGAGGTTAGGCTGGTTGTAGAAACCAATCAGACTCTGCTGCTGGACACTTGTGCCAACCGGGGAGGAGAGAGCAGAGTGACTCATTGCTTTGCTGCTCCGTCAGGGTCCCTTAGATAGATTTTGAGTCCCTTAGATGGAGATTAAGCTGGCCATACATGGTTTGATTTTTTTTCAAACATCCATAAGGAGTGTCATGTTTACCTGTTTTCTGTGCATCCCTGTGCAGATAGGCCCATTGCTGTCAGTTGGGGGCACAGCATTTGCCAGGCACCCACATAGTTGTCACGTTGGAAACAGCAGCTGTGTCTGTGATTGACAGCAATGGGACTGCCTGCAGGGGTATTCACAGACCACCTGTGCAGGTAAACACGGCTCTCCAAGGGGGTACGGTTATGTTTGTGCCTTTTGAACAAGGCCTAGAAGTGCTTTTCATATCCCTTAAGCAGAAACGAGCAGTTGTAGCAGTTCTTTAACAGAAATGAACAGTCAGCGTGTTAACTGTGGGAAGCTGACTGTTACACCTTGGGGCTTCACAGCTGGCTTCCTACTGTGCATGCGCAAGCTGCACTGCACTGTGTGAATGGTCACGCAGCCTCCTGGTACTTGTGCTGTGTCCCAGAAGGTTAAGGGGGGGTGTACCCCTCGTGAAATCACCTAGGCGATTTTAGCGGGAGTGGGTGCCTGAAAAACTAGGTACCCACGCTTCCAAAAAAAATTTGTCAAATGTGGTAGAGGAGAGGGGAGAAGAACATAAAGCTAAGGCCTCATACACACGGACGTTTTTTGACGCTACATTTTTTAGCAGCTCTCCATGTTATTCAATGGCCCCATAAAACCGCTGATGTTTTTGAGCTGTAGATGGCGTCGGCGTTAGTGAGCTGGAAATAGAACCCACGGCCAGCGCATTCTTAGTCTGTAACGTTTTGGCGTTTTTGACGCTGAGCCGGCAAAACGCTCACTAACGCCGTACCGGCGTTAACCAGCGTTTTCAGGTTAAAAAAATTAGCAGAGGAATGTTTTTTCAAACAAGACGCCTATTGACGCCGATGCTCACTAACGCTGATGCAAAACGCAAATTGTGGTTTTGACACCGATTTTTTTTTCCCTGACGTCGGGCCTGACGTGCTGCTTATTTTTTTTAATACGCCCGTGTGTATGAGGCCTTAACTTCATTTTTAGGGTGAAGTTCCACTTTAACCCTTGCAGTGCAGGTACAATCACGCTGCTAGGGATGACTATTCATTTTCCCGGAGTTGGGCTTCAAATACTTTTTTGTTCATATGTACAGCTCCTGCTTTCACAGTGGAGATTATTTCTAAAGTGACACATAGCAAGTAAGCACAGATGCAAACAAGATACAGAAACGGGATTTAAAGTACCTTTAGGCTCCTTTCACAAGGTGTTGGAAAAAAGCATGTAAAATCCTGTAAAACGCCATGATTTTAGTGTGCGTTTTTGTCGCGCTTTTGAAACGCTAGCGCTATAAATAGCGCCCCTCTAATGGTGTTTTTTTAAGCACTTTTTGAGCGCTTTTCAAGAATTTGTGTTTCAATCACGTGACCTTTCCACAGCCTCAGTGCACATTTCATGCGCTTTTCAAGCGCTTAACCATTATTTTCAATGGACATGGGCGTTTTTGAGGCACTATTTTGAGCGCACAAAACAAGCTGAAAAGATGCTGCAGGACTTTTTTCAACGCCTAGCAAGCGCGACGCTTCGGTGTGAAAGCATCCATTGAGATGCATGGGAAACGTTTTTGATGCGCTTTTTATGTGCTAATTTTAACGCAAAAACACCTTGGTGTGAAAGGGGTCTTGGAGTAATAATTTGCTAATGCAGAGCAACATTTGCTGTGTGCGGCAGAAGCCAACATAGGAAAAAATAACATTTTGTTTTTTGTTTTTCATGTTTACACAACATGGTAATGTAATTGTATATATGTCTGTCTATAGATATATAGGTAGCAAGGTGAAGTAGATCTAATAGGGCTTGACGTTTCACTCCCTATGGTGAGTCAGCACTGTTGGGATTGGTGTGGTGAAAAGGTGGAGGGTAGGTACGATGTCACTGAGGTCACCAGATGAGCACCCTCCTTCTTTGATGTTTTATTGATTATCCCATGACCTCTCCAGAGGGCCCACCAGTGATACCTGGCGCCATTTCCTATCCGCATTTATGTTAATTACCACTTAAGACTATAGTAATGCAATCCTATAGAATGTGTACGTCATTCTATCTAGTTATACAATAGATATTTATAGGTTGGGAGGTGAAGTAGAACTAATAAGACTTGATGTTTCAGTCCCTATCGTAAATCGGCACTGTTGGGATTGGTGTGGTGAAAAGGTGGAGGGTAGGTACATCATTGGGGTCATCAGATTGGCTCCGTCCTTCTTTGACATTTCATTGATGAGCCCATGTCTACACTATGAGGGCTGAACAGTGATACCTGGCGTCCTTTGCTACCAGTGTTTGCAAAATCTTTGCTGCCATGTATTTTATTATTTTATTTATTTCAGGTACTTGCATAGCGCTGTCAATTTACGTAGCGCTTTACATATATATTGTACATTCATATCAGCCCCTGCTCTCAAGGAGCTTACAATCTAAGGTCTCTAACTCCTATTCATAAATACACATACTGGGGACAATTTAGACAGGATCCAATTAGCCTACCAGTATGTCTTTGGAGTGTGGGAGGAAACCGGAGCACCCAGAGGAAACCCACGCAGGCACAGGGAGAAAATGCAAACTCCGTGCAGGTAGTGCTGTGGCTGGGATTCAAACCAGCAACCCTATTGCTGCTAGGCGGCGGAAGTGTTAAACACTTAGCCAAAGTGCTGCCCAGACTAATGCTCATAAATATAGAATGTGCACGTCTTTCTATCTAGTTATATAATAGATATATAGGTAGGGAAGTAAGAATATAAAAATGACAAATATTTTAGGGCATGTAGTTGTATTTTAGGTCACCTTTCATATCAGACTTGTATGTCTGCTCAGGGTGTGTTTATTTATTTTTTTTCTTTCAGCTCTCCAGCTGCTGTGGGACTACATGTCTTAGCATGCCTTGGCAGAGAGGCTGGCAGGGGATGTTGGGGCTTGTAGTCCACAACAGCTGCAAACCCACAGATTACCATGCCTGTGCCTGCATCACCCTCAGAAGCGAGGAGATGCCACACCCCCTCCATCTTGTGCCAGCGTTCCTGATGACATAATGCTATTCACGCATGCTTGAGTTTTCAATCAGATAAATGATAGAGGATGTGAGATGATGACCAAAAGGCAGATATTGCGGTTCATTCTTGTAACGAAATGTTTGCTAAAGGTCAGAGGTTCTAACCCAGGAGTGGCATTTCAAGGTCATGTCTAATAATGGTCAGATCATTGGTATTCCGTAATCAAAGCTGCACACATAAATATATATATTTTTTGGTGTGATACAAAGGTAAGATGGATGTGGGATTTTTCCTTTTTTATCAAGTGCACATTTCTGTGGTTTTATATTTTATGGAAAAAAAAGCAAAAAAATTTCCATAGAGTGAAATGATAGAATTGATATATCACCGGTAAACCACACTGACAACAACTGGAACATTTTCTGACTATTGAACTGCCAATAATGCATTTGCTTTTAAAGAGGACCTGTACTGTGGAAGCTGGGGCCAAAAAAAGGCAAGTAAAGGGCAAAGGACTAGTCACCGCAATTTACCTTTAGTTTGCCTGCAGCCAATCTTTTCCCCATTACTGCCTTAGCATGCCTTGTACCTCACTGTGTCTCTGTGCAGAGCCATCTTGGTAGAGGAGCAGGGTTTTGGTTTCTGATATCAGAGCTGTCATCCTGATAATTGGTGCTCTGATGAATGGTGGAGTAATATTCAAGAAGCAGCAAGAAAGGTACAGAAAGTGTAGATCCACAGATTGGATGAAGCTATGCAGGGAGATCCTTGTACTACAAGTCCTCAGGTACAACTTTCTCTCCAGCAAGAAGAACAGTATGCAGCAAAGAAGGATTGAGCTCTGGGAATGACAAAAAATGTACTCTTGTAGTGGGGCCCCCACACTCATTTGGTTAGCCGTGGCTCCTGCCAGCCAGGCACTGCTTTGTACAAGCTAAGTGGCCACAGCATAACCACTACAGTAACAGCAACCTGTGCTGATCCTTGTTGTAGGCATTTACTGACGGACCTAGTCACCAGTGTAAGCCCCCGGTCACTCCAGGGGGACTTGTCATGCGATTTGACAGTTTCAAATCGCATGACAAAGTCGCATCCTATTGTCCGTATTGTAAACAGCAAAATTTGAAAGTAGTTCCTGCACTACTTTTTGAAAGTTCAGGTGAGACTTGCATAGACCTCTTCCAAGTCGCACTACTACTTTGAAATCGCGCTACTTCAAGTGAATGTCACGATCGGTGTGACTGGGGCTGGGTACACATGTATCAAAATTTGACCGGATAAGCAGCATCTCACAATTTGTGCTGCGATGACATGCACTACAGTGAGTAGGGCTGTAAATGTTTGTGTGTATTTATGCAACACATAACCTATGTATGATGTGATCCTTGCACATAGAAAACAAAGACAATTGTTGAGTCCTTGCGTGTGAAGCTCAATGTACATGTAAAGCATGTACATGACATGAACAAGCCTTTAAACATTTGACCTCCAGATGATTGACCCCCCCCCTTCATGACCAGGCCATTTTTTGCGATAGGGTACTGCGTTATTTTAACTGACAATTGTGAGGTCATGCAACAATGTACCCAAACCAAATTTATGTTCTTGTTTCCCACAAATAGAGCTTTGTTTTGGTGATCTTTGATCACCTCTGGGTTTTTTATCTTTGCGCCATAAACAAAAAAGACCCGACCAATATTGAAAAAAAAAAGAAACCGTACCTTTTTTTTTTTTTTTTTTTTTTACCTTCCTGCTATAAAACATACTCAATAAAAAAATCTAATTTCTTCATAAATTTAGGCCAATATGAAAATCAAAAAGAAAATCCCAATAAGCGTATATTGATTTTTTTGCGTAAAAGTTATGGCATATATACTGGAATTTTTAATTTTTTTTACACTAGTAATGGCGGCGATCAGTGACTTATAGCGGGACTGTGATATTGCAGGGGACAATCTGACACTTTGCAGGAACCAGTGACACTAATACAGTGATCGGTGCTAAAAATATGCACTGTCACTTTACTAATGACACTGGCTGAGAAGGGGTTGAACATTTTGGAGCAATCAAAGGGTTAACTGTGTGCCTAACCAGTGTATTTGTGTTTACTGTGAGCTGCTTTCACTAAGGGATGGGCTGGATTTGGGCTGGATTTGATTGCAGGGAAACAAAATCCAGCACATCCCCACTTACAGAACAGAACTCTGCCGTGTTTACAGAGGCAGAGCTCTGTTCTGTCTCTCTCCTTACCGATCAGCTGGTGCGGGCAGACAGCCATTGGCAGGCACCCGCTGATTGGCTTGAGCTGTGACTAATCATGAAGAATACTTGTGTATATATACGTGATTCTGCGCAGATGGCCCGCACTGTCGCAGTAGATGTGCAGTCGGCAAGTGGCAGCAGTATTAACTCAAAAACCAACCTTTATAATATTGCAGCTTACCAATTCTTAGATTTGATGGCTGTATTAGTTTCTCTTTTCATCTGGTGATCCAGCCACTAAATCTGTTGCTTATTAAAAGAAAAAGCTCTCCAGCAGTGTATCTGTTACAGAGATGAGAAAAACTATTCAACACTGGCAGGGGTGCTTATCAGGGCCGTCTTTAACGCAGGGCAAAAGGGGCAGCTGCTCCAGGCCCAGTCAATTTTGTGGGGCCCCAAGCAACTGAGCTGCTAAGTGGATTTGGCTATCTCTCAGGAGATGAGGGTGGAATTGAATGTTAGGGGCACTGGTGATTAGTTGGGTGTTGTGTTTTCAGCCACTAAGGTGATTGGCCAGCTCGGTAAGGTAAACCTTGTCAGTCACACCGAGCCCTCTCCCTCACCATGTCTGACAAACCACAGACCATCAGCCTGCTGAAGAACTTTGAGGTGTGCTTTCAGGGTCTTTGGGGTCAAGGTAATTCAGAGGTCTGTGCAAGTAGGGTCCTATGTAATGATGGGGGGTACTATGGGGTTGGGGGTCCTGTGTAATTCTGGGGTAGTATGGGGGAAGGGTCCAGTGTAATGACGTAGGAGGGGGCCCTGTGTAATGATGGGGGGTAGTATTGAGGGGTGGTCCTGTGTAATGATGATGTGTTTTTTATATAAGTTTATGTGTGTGTCTGTTTTTTGGGTTGTTGGAGTGGAGTGCAAAATTATATGGCTGGGGGGCCCAGAGAAATGTTTTCCCAGGGTCCAATTATTATTAAAGATGGCCCTTGTGCTTGCAATGATCAGTTTTTATTTTTTCATGTAAATCTTTATCACAAAATGAAAAACTGTTTGCTGTAACTGGTTATAAAGTGTGAGCTGAAGTTTGGCTTTAATTTGTTAGTGTATCTAAATCTGTTAGTACATCTAACACTCCCCCTCCCCCCCCCCCCCAGATTGACAATGCTACTGTTCAAAAGTGTGTCTGTTTTGTGTAGTAGTAATGTGTCCTGGTGGGGAGTTATGAT
>BLSH010448438.1:686382-699569 GCA_018402905.1 Glandirana rugosa | reverse complement strand
TTTTTTTTTTTTTTTAATTTTTTTTTTTTTTTGGGGGGTCAGGGGAGAGTAACATGGTATAGGACCCCTGCGTTAAAGCACTCTGGGTTTTGAAGTAAAGTCTAAAATATTCCGGGTCGCATAACACAATGGAAGTTAGCACCCCGATATGGCAAAAACCTGGGGTGGTACATATAGGGCAGACGGTGGTAGTCTAGGACCAACACCCACAGTTAAGTTGGGTATCCAAAGGGGGAGGTGTGGGAGGGGGTGGGTCAAAAGGGGAGGGAGGAAAGAGTAGCCAGGAAGTGCACCCCCAGTACAGGGAAAGAAAAGGTGAGTGAATCTCTGGCAAAAAAGCAGGGGTACAGAACGTCAAGATCAGGGAGTCATCCAGATTATGGCATTTCCCTGAGATAGGTGTCTGTGTACACAAAATGGTTCCAGGGTCTCCAGGTCTCTCAAAGTCTCCTCCTGACTGTGCAAGGTTGCGGTAAGGTCCTCCATATGCCTTAGCTCATTCATTTTTAGCAAAACAAAGGGCTTTAGATGGTGGGGTCTCCGATCTCCAGCAAAGGGGGATGCATGCCTTGGCTGCATTTGGTAACTGAATTGTAAGAGAGGTCTTTTTTTTTAATCGGTCACAGCGACAGGTGAAGGTGATAGGTGAAGCAGACAAGCCGCGGGGTTCCCCTCTAGATCCACATTTGTCAAGTGTTTAATGGTATGGGCCACATCACACCAAAATGAACCGAGTTTAGAGCATGCCCAAAAAATATGGAGCATCGTTTCCTCCTCAGTACCGCATCGCCAACAGAGACTGGATACTTGAGGGAAGAAATGGTGTAAAGTAGTAGGAACTACCAGCGAGTCAGAATTTTGTAACAGTGCGAAATGTAGGATCTTCTTCCTCTGAGAGTCTGTGAATTGCATATCTAGGTCTGATTCCCACCTAGAGAGGTATAAGGAGACAAAGCCTTCTTCTGGGCATGTCAGCAGGGCATAGATTGTTGACAGGCTATATCAAACTGATTCTCCCCGTCGACAGATATTTTCCAACTCCATCATTGTGCCCACAATTCGCGCGCATCTTCGTAAAGGTGCGTAATTAAGGGCCACTCCAGAAATCCAGTGGAGGGTCTGTAGCTGATGGTCCTGCGAATGAAGAAAGCTGCCCGTCTGCTCCCTGAAAGTCACAGAGAGAGAGCCGTCCACTCTGTTAGTCGCTGGAAGTGGGGGCTCTGGCGGCCGGGTTCAAATTCCGGGTTACCCAAGATTGAGATCAGCAGAGAGGGGGCGGTTGACACTGAAGAGTGCCGGAATGCGTTTCTCGCCACCCACAGTGTGCTACCCAGGGTAGGATGGGGTCCGAAAGTTTTCTTGATAAAGACAAGGTAATCCATGGCCAACTCCTGGCCGTGCCATCAGAGTCCTCCAGTTCCATTGCCACCCAGTGCTTCGAGTCTGCTACCAGCCTGGCTAGATGCATTGCCCTGTAGTAGGCTCTCATTTCGGGGAGGCCCACCCCACGCTTAGGTAGGTGGAGAAGTTGGAGCTTGATACGGGGTCTGAGATGGGACCAAATTAATTCCCGGAACAGAGAGCTGATTCGCTTGACTGGGGGAAGACGAACTGAAAGTGCCTGCATTACATATAACACCCTGGGTAGTATGGTCATCTTGAGAGAGTTGCAACGGCCAAACCACATTAGCGTGAGTGAATGCCAGTGATGAAGATCCGTTTTAATTCGGGTAAGCAATGGGGTAAAGTTCACTACATACAAATTTGAGGGATGCTGAGTGATGTCAATGCCCAAGTAGTGAATGGAGTTGGCTGCCCAGTGAAATGGAAATGCAGATTTCAATGAGTTGATCGTGTCTCTGTCCGCCGTGATATTGAGGATGGAGGATTTGGTTAAATTGATTCGGAAGGACAGAGAAAGAAACTCTTCTAAGGAAAGAAGCAGTTTCAGGAGAGAGGTGAAAGGTTCTATTAGGAAGAAGATTAGGTCGTCCGCAAAGGCAGCCACCTTGTGCATTCCCAAAGGTTTTTGGTATCCCCCAATGGTAGAGTCTGCCCTTACTGTACACAGGAAGGGTTCCAATGAGAGTATAAGAATCAGGGGAGACAAGGGACAGCCTCGCCTCGTGCCGTTATGGATATTAAAAAAACTGGATCTCGTCTCATTCACCTTAATTGCGGCCGTGAAGCAGGAGTATAGAGATTAGTATCCAGCTAAGCATAGAGGTCTAAGTCCGATGTGTTCAAGGGTGGCTCACATAGGTCCAGTTTACCCGATCAAAGTCTTTCTCTGCATCTGTAGACAGCAGGGGAAGTGACCGGTGTGACACTCGTGCAGCATGGATCACCGTATGGTGTTGTCACAGGGTTCTCGCAGTGGCACAAAGCCTGCCTGGTCTCTATGGTTAAGGCTTGGGATGTGAGGAAGTAGCCTGTTAGCTAGGATCTTTGCAAACCGTTTAAAATCCGCATTTAATAACGCTATCGGGAGGTAGTTCCCACAGCGTCGTAGATCCTTCCCCCTCCATGGGAATCAAGGAGATATATGCCCTTAGGGTGTCCACCGGGAAGGATTCCCCTTTGGTGATGGAATGTAGGGCGGATACCAGTGGGCACGAAAGCAGATAAAATCTTTAACTGGGTTGGATAGTTTGGAGACCCCTGCCTTACAGCAACCAATCAAGTACACCCTTTCTGGGAAAATGGGGACACCTAATTGGTTACTGTGAGTCCCAAATATTATTTGTGCCCTCTAGTGGGTACCCATAGACCTAAGAGCTCATGCATGCAGGCATATGGGGCCATACAATGTAAAATTCAGATTTATTTTGGTGTATGGGAAGCAGTGGTGTAGTGGATAGCGCTTTCGCCTAGCAGCAAAAGGGTCGCTAGTTCGAATCCCGACCACGACACTACCTGCCTGGAGTTTGCAAGTTCTCCCTGTGCCTGCGTGGGTTTACTCCGGGTACTCCGGTTTCCATCCACACTCCAAAGACATGCTGGTAGGTTAATCGGATCCTGTCTAAATTGGCCCTAGTATGTATGAATGAATGTGAGTTAGGGATCTTAGATTGTAAGCTCCTTGAGGGTAGGGACTGATGTGAATGTACAATGCATATGTAAAGCGATGTAAATTGACGGCGCTATAGAAGTACCTAAAATAAATTTTAAAAAATAAATAAATACACAGGTTTATACTGGTCCTACAGAAACATATCCAAGCATAACGCGTACACATTTTTACGCTAGGACCATTTCAGCAGTAGTCTGACCATGGGAGTACAGGCATGCCGTGTGCATGTGGGGCATCCTGTAGCTCCCATGCAGAAGGCAGAGATGCAAACTGTCAATGCTAGAATGGATCTGCCTCTATGCCTAGCATGGTTAGACGGAAATGTTAATGAAGGGGACTGGCAGGATAACCAGGTATGTAATGTACATGAATGGATACGATGATTTAGGGGTTGATTTACTAAAGGCATGCACTTTGCAAGTACAGTTTTTATTAGAGCTTCGTAAATTAGGGGCAGCTTTGCTTTGCAAAGTATACCCAATCACATGCAAGGAAAATATAAAAAAAAACAAAAAAAAACACATTTTTGCTTGCTTGTGATTGGATGATGGAAGCCAGCAGAGCTTTCCCTCCTCTACTAAGCTCTGGAGCAACTGCACTTGTAAAGTACACAGTCTGTTTGCCTTTGGTAAATCAACCCCGGTGCCTCTTTAAACGGATGTTGAATGATCTAATGATGATTATAGAGCTGAATTAAGTGTGTCAGTTTATATCTGCTTGGAGCTCAGCTCTCAGGAGGGAAGCTGATCAGTTTCTGTAATATTCACATGACCACTAGAGGCAGCCTTTACAACTCTCAATATGGCATATAATAATCAAAATATGGAGCAGTCTGCAAGTAAAAATGTGTTTAAAAAATGTTATAATTACTTAAAATCACTAAAAATTTGTTTATACTTTCCTCCTGTCTGGAGGTTCTATGTTCAGTTTATCTGTTCAAGCCAGTGTGGTTGTGTGTTGGAATGTGTTGCGCCCCTTCACAGACATTCCTGAGGAATGTAGAGATCTCATCTCCTTATGACAATAGGGCATTTGTCAGGTAATTGCTCTGGACTCTACAGAAGTCGCTGAAACAGGGTTGATACAGAATATTTTTTTAAGCTGCTGGAGAATTCAAGGGGGGGATTAACACAAAGCAATGGGGGGTGGAGGTTAGAAGCCCTTAAATACAATCTTAACTGTAGATCATTGTAACAAAGTAGAAGAGATGAAAAAAAAAAAAAGAATTCTGCAAAGGTCCGGTTGTAACTAAACGGATAAAATAACCCAACACCCCCCAAAAAATCACATTTGGAGAAAAATCCAAAAATTGAGGACCTGTGAATGGCCAATATACCACCTTAGTATACCATATACAGTACAGTATTATTATTGTTATAATGGATTTATTTAGTGCCAACAGTTTGTGCAGAGCGTTACAAATAAACTGTGTTCTTTAATTCTGCACTTTTTAATTTGAATAATTATGCTACTGATTGTTATGAAGGATAAATTGAGTATATTGAATATAATAAAGTTGGTCCTTTTCACTTTTGAAAAATAAAGTATATGTAAACCCAATCACAAAAATCGCATATAAGCTTTATTTGTTATAAAAGTTCATAATTTGTATATCTGTAGCTTTTGTTAAAATAATACCTGTTGATCCTGTCTTGAAGGTTCAGGCTATTCCCATTATAGGGTGACAACTCTTTATTTCAATTGTGTTCCTATGTTGTCATCCTGTCACATGGGTTTCTGATGGGAGAGTGCAATGGACCATTTCAACACACAATATGCTGGTATGGGCCACTGTTGACACTCCCGGAAAACCTATAACAAGAAATGCCATGTAGCTTGCTGGGGCACATGTATGTAGAAAGAAGTGTCTGTAAAGTGGCTGCATGCGATCAGCAGCACTGAATTGCAACAAAGGTTGAAGAAGGGTGAAAACAAGTATTTGACTTATAAAATGCAAGTGTTTATGATACATAGTGCTCTAGCAAACTACATGTCATTCAGTTAGGGTTTGTGTATATGTTCTTTAAAGTACCACTGGGGTTGTATTCTTCATTTGTTTACTTAGTTGCCACTGAGTGCTGCATACTAGGTCTTCAACCCCAGTTCAATGATTTTCACTGTGCAACTGCACAGCTATTCCTCCAAAAATAGCCACCTTGTACTGTACATGTATGTTGCAGTCCCATTTGTTCCTATGGGAAAACCATATTTATGGCGGCCTCAAGTGGTCACACAGAGAAGAACTGGGGCAGCCGCTTACATGTGCAGTACAAGTGGACTTTTTTGAAGGAAAGTCTGAAGTCTCCAAGTAGCATCGTAACTGGATCCCAGTGCTGATGAAAGGCAGAGCTCCTGATCATGGGACCACCATGATTGACTGTCACTGTGGTCAAATGGTTGGAAGCCCATCACACCAGCTCCGAATCGTAAATGGTGACCAAGAGCTGTTGGTGAAGACCCATATATGTAGCAGCTGGACATTAAGGCCCACTTGACAAGCTGCTGCATATATTTATTACACTGGCATGAACAGGTTAATATACAAAATGATTAGTTAAACACATAAGTTTTTTTTTTTTTTTTTTTTCCACTCCCTTTCCTTTATATTGGCTTTTCAAGATAATGTAATAATTTGAGCTTAAGAAGAGGACCTTGGCTTGCTTTTATCTGGCCTTTAGGCTACTATTCCTTACACTGATATGAGGCACTGTTCCTCCCACAGACACCTATGATAGGACAGTATACCCACCAGTGACACCAGCAATGGGGCACTATTCCTCCCACTAACACCACCAATGGGGCACTATTCCTCCCACAGACACCTATGATGGGGCACTATACCTACCACGGACACCAGCGATAGGGCACTATTTCTCCCACTTACACCAACGATGAGGCACTATTCCTCCCATTGACAGCAACGATAGGGCACTATTAATCCCACTGACCCCAATGATGGGGCACGATTCCTCCCGCTGACGCCAACTATAGGGGCCCTATTCTTCCTAATGATACCAACAATGGGGCATTATTCCTTCCATTGATACCAATGATGAATCCCTATTCCTCCCCCTGACACCAACAATGAATCCCTATTCCTCCTCCTCCTGTAATTTTAATTACTTCCACTGACACTGGGGCATTTTCTACCTCCATAGGCCAAAGTCCACACCCCCTGAAGTCTAAAGGACAGTAAACTGGTTTACTGGAGACCCCTGATCTTCTAGGGGTTAAATGAAGGGTTGAGAGAAGTAAACAATTTTTGGTAGTTTTAAACAGTTTTTTTTTTCGTAACATGAAGGACAAATGAAGAGGAAAAAGGAACTAAAGGATTTGGGACAATCCCTCCAAACAAGGGACAGTTGGGAGCTATGCATTCCCTACACTGTCCAAAACTGGGAACAAACATTTCAGCTGTACATGCTGGTTTAATTTGTATACAATATATATGTCTGTTTTTTTTTTTTTTGTTTTTTTTTTTTGGTGCAAAGGTGAACATACATCCCCCACCCCATCATCATTTCCCCCATACTGCTCTATTCTTGACAGCTTCATTTTTGTTGTCCTCAATACCATCAGTGTGATCCTGACCCCACATCTCCTCTGTCTCAGAACCCTCTGTACTCCCCCATCACAGCCTCTGAGCCATGGAAATCCTGGCCATAGGCCTGAACTGGAGCAAAGTGAACAAGACAAAACCCCATTGACAAGGAATGGAATTTGATCCCTGGATAATTTAAAGAGGGAAGGATAGAAGTTCTGGATGGAGGGGGGGACGTTACACTATGTAAACCAAAGGCCCTCCTGGGAGGTGGGGAAGTTTTGTTTTTTTTTGTGCTGATAAGCACCTTTGGCATGTGTAGCGCCTCAGGGGGAAAGAATGTTTTCCTCACAGAAAATATCAGAATGATTTTTTAGTACTTATGAAAAAAAAATGGAATGCACCATATCCGGTGTTTTCCTGGAATATTGAGAGATGTATTCGAATTGACTTTAATATTACTTTAATATACTTGTATATTGAATTGGATTAAATGGAATATTGTCTATAGGACAATATTAGTCCAATTGCAGAAGCCTCCCCTTTGAAGTTGTAAAACCTTTTTTTTCCATAATTGGCCAAAATACCCCAACATGTACACTGATGGGTATCACTAGTGCAGTAATATTGTCTCCTAACCCACAGAATAGGGAGATGCTAAAACAGTGGCATGGGGCCTGAAGTGTGGTCACAAGCCATAGGCCATTGTGCAGCAGAAGTATGATGATCACTTTCAGACCACTAACTGGGGTGCCAGTGCATGATGAACTTGGCACACATTATTGGACATGGGGCACACCAACACTAGGTACAGCTGAACTGAATCATGCCAGAGTTCGATTGCCCCCCTACCTTACTGGTCTATAAGCAAGTGTTTCCGGGAACACACATCATCACCTCTGCCAACTAGACCACAGTGATGCCTGCTTCTGTGCTCAGTGATCTATGGAGAGTTCTGTGCTCAGGCACAGATAAGCTCACACTGAAGAGAACTGTACTGGAACCCAAGTGAACCTTGCCTAGGACCACCTCTTCCAACCATTCTGGAACAGGGTTCAGAGCACTCACACTACACAAACGAACCGGACCAAGGAGATGAACCGTGCCTAGAGCACGATGCGCTTAACCATTCCTGGGCACCGTTCAGAGCACTCGCACTACACCAACAAACTGGACCAAGGGGGTGAACCATGGCTGGGCATGGTTAAAACTGCCAGTGTGAGTGCACGCTAAAATATAGAAATTGTTAAACAGAACTTTCTACGTCTTTTTCTATTTTTTGTGGTTGGTGCAACACCACATCAAACTCGTCTTAAAACATTTTTAATTTGTTGCACAGAAAATGCTTCCTACAGGTTGGTATATCATAGCCCCATGAGGCTGTTGGCATACCCTAAAATGAAGAGAATTGATTTGTGAAGGGGTTGTAATAGCCGTGATCATGTAACCGGTCTCCAGTCTTTGTGTGTGTGTGTGTGTGTGTGTGTGTGTGTGTGTGTACATATATATATATACACACACACACATACTGACGTTATGCAAGGCGCCGTAATGGACGGGCGATATTTGTCGCCTCGCATGCGTGCACTTGGAGTGGACTAGTGAGAATCTGACCCGGGTTTTGCCAGCCACCGTAGTTTCGGCCTGGAGTTTCTGGTCCACCCAAACCCCTCTTCAGCTGCTTCTTAATGTCCAGGAAGAGATCTCACTGGAGCTCTGGCCTGAAACTCTGAGAGAGGGGTCTGAGAGAGAGCTCTGTGTCTGTTTGGACTTTGAAAGACAAGGTTTGCTTTTTTTCTGATGTTTTGTGGGTGTCGGGGGCCAGCCCCACACCATATAATGAGGAAACAATATTGTTTAGTTTAGCGCCGGATGGCAAGGACTTATTTTTAGGTTTTGTTTTACCTGAAAACCTTACTTTATTAATAAACCTGGCAAGCCGCCAGATTTTAAGAAAAAATTGCCTGCACGCTGACTCTGTTCCTTCAGAAAGCTGATCCCCATGAGCTAATCGCCCACAGGATACACAATAAAAAATATAATATGTGTATATATACATATATATATATATATATACAGGGTGGGCCATTTATATGGATACACCTTAATAAAATGGGAATGGTTGGTTAACTTCCTGTTTGTGGCACATTAGTATATGTGAGGGGGGAAACTTTTCAAGATGGGTGGTGACCATGGCAGCCATTTTGAAGTCTTCCAGTATCCGTAGTTTCAGGTGCTGCACATCTCGTCTCTTCGCAGCATATGGTTTTTTTATGGGTTTTTATGGTCAGTAAAAACCAATACCGGGTGAGCTGCTCCTTCCAGGAGGTACCGCCATTCCTTCAAAGCCGACTTGATGGCCAGCAATTCCCTAACACCGACATCATAGTTCCAGCAAGATGGTGCACCACCACATTATGGGTGTCAGGTCCGAGCATTCCTAGATGAACAGTTTTTTTTTGAGTGGATTGGTCGTCGTGGGCCAGTTGAATGACCCCCAAGGTCTCCCGATCTGACCCCCTTAGACTTTTATCTTTGGGGTCATCTGAAGGCAATTGTCTATGCTGTGAAGATACGAGATGTGCAGCACCTGAAACTACGGATACTGGAAGCCTGTGCTAGCATTTCTCCTGCGGTGTTGCTATCAGTGTGTGAAGAGTGGGAGAAGAGGGTTGCATTGGCAATCCAATACAATGGGCAGCACATTGAACACATTTTATAAGTGGTCAGAAACTTGTAAATAACTCGTGAAAGAAAAAGTTACGTTAAAACCAAGCACACCATTGTTTTTCTTGTGAAATTCCCAATAAGTTTGATGTGTCACATGACCCTCTTCCTATTGAAAAAACAAAAGTTGGATTCAAAATGGCCAACTTCAAAATGGCCTCCATGGTCACCACCCATCTTGAAAAGTTTCCCCCTTCACATATACTAATGTGCCACAAACAGGAAGTTAATATCACCAACCATTCCCATTTTATTAAGGTGTATCCATATAAATGGCCCACCCTGTATGTGTGTATGTATATATATATATATATATTTGTAAAAATCATGTTAATACAATTATTTCATCCAGTGTATGTTAATATTTTTAAAATAACTTTTTATTGGATGTATTTATAAAAAAAATTGTATATCTGTTTGTCCTTTGACACTGCATGTATATTCGATTTGTGCGAATGAGGCAAAATCAAATGATCTCAGGCTATATTGTCTGCAGATCATATGTATGAAAACGAAAAATACTGCATTATGGCCACTAGATGGACTAGGAGTATTTGTATTTCTTATAATATTCAATGCCATTTAGTGGCCATTATGTGATATTTTCCCCTTTCACACATTTGGTCTGCAGAGAATAGAGCCTGAGAACATTCAACTTTGCCCAGTTTACACAGAACAAATTTACATGCAGATAATGAATGAACCATTATGCAAATACTTTAAATATACACCCGTGTGAGGAGTTTGTAACTTTAGATGGACATGGAACAAACCTATTTCATTAATACGGAAACGTTTCTTGACAGCAAAAGCAGTGAAAATGTGGAATAGACTCCCTTCAGAGGTGGTTCTGCCAGCTCAGTAGATTGCTTTAAAAAAGGCCTGGATTCTTTCCTAAATGTACATAATATAACTGGGTACTAACCAGGGGCGGCCCATCCATTAGGCCGCACGGGCGCCACCCCCTCTATGCCATGGACAGATTCATGCATAGCATGAATCTATCCATGGCCATCCGCGACTACCCCCCCCCCCCATTCATGCGGCCGGCCCTTTGAGGTGCCGACCGCATTAATTACCGCTGCAGGGGGTTTCCATGAAGCATCTTATTAGAGCCATAGTCCCTAATAGGCTTCATTACAGTGTGGCTTGTGGTGCAAAGCGTGGCTCCACAAGCCCTCAGAAAGACAAATGAACATTTTACCTTTCCAACACGGAATCACTCTCCGCCGATCAGGAAGCGCCGGTATGTTACCAGTTTCCTGATTGCCGGAGAAGACAGGCGATCCTATTGGACGCCTTTCTCAGGGAGGAGGAGGATGTCGCCAGAGCACGATCACCACGCTCCCTGCTCGCTGGACTCTGCTCTCGCTGCCCGTGCCTGCTGCCCGCTCATAGATGGGGTAAGTGCGGGACTTTGATGACCCGACTGTGTCCTGTGATGCTGAGCTGTATACTGTGCCCTGTGATGCTGAGCTGTATACTGTGCCCTGTGATGCTGAGCTGTATACTGTGTCCTGTGATGCTGAGCTGTATACTGTGTCCTGTGATGCTGAGCTGTATACTCTGTCCTGTGATGCTGAGCTGTATACTGCGTCCTGTGATGCTGAGCTGTATACTGTGTCCTGTGATGCTGAGCTGCATGCTGTGTCCTGTGATGCTGAGCTGCATGCTGTGTCCTGTGATGCTGAGCTGTATACTGTGTTCTGTGATGCTGAGCTGTATACTGCTGACACAATATGTGGTAAACGGGACGGAGTGGGTGAATCCTATAAGGGGTGGGGCTTATGAGAAGTAGCAGGGGTCAAAAAGGAAGGATGGGCCTGGTGCCCCCCATCCTAAAACGTCACCAGCCACCACTGGTACTAACATTTGTAGGTAAAGTTGATCCAGGGAAAATCCGATTGCCTCTTGGGGATCAGGAAGCATTCTGTAAATTGGATCATGCTTTGGTGGGGTTTTTCGCCTTCCTCTGGATCAACTGTGTATATGGGATTGTATGTTTTTTTTTTTTTTGTTTTGTTTTATTGGTTAAACTAGACTAACTGACTGTGTAGCTATGTAATATTTCCCTATTACACATGCAGACACTGCTTTCTACTTTGCAGTAGCTGTGTTTTGCTACTTCTTTTCAAAATGCAAGATCAGTGTGAGTGGCTGATGCATTAAAAACAATGCACTCAAAAATTAATTGATACAAAAAAACAAACAAAAAAAAAACAAATGCACACATGCGGCGGCTATCTTTATTTGAAAGTTGTAGGGCAGGGTGCTAAATGGGGCAGAGGGGAATACAGTGCTCCCTCTAGTGCAGTGTTTCTCAACTCCTGTCCATGGGACCCACCAACAGGCCAGGTTTGCAAGATAACTGAAATACATCACAGGTGATATCATTTGCTTAGCGATTGCAGTATTGTAGTCTGCATCTCCCCAAGGTAATACTTAAAATCTGGCCTGTTAGTGGGTCCTGAAGGCAGGAGTTGAGAACCACTGCTCTAGTGGTTCACCTACACATCTCCATATCTAATGCATAAGAAAATAAACATATAAATGTCATCTGAAAAATTGCTTTAAACGTAAAGCGGACCTTCAGTCATATTTTCAACTTTCAGTTTATTAAATCTTCTGCCCTTGTTGTCTTAACTTTGGATAGTAAAACATTGTTTTTCTGCCAGTAAATACCTTATACAGCCCATTTCCTCTATCTTGTCTGGTCATTAGCCTAGGCTTATGACATCATGCACAGCTCTCTCTCTCTTTCTAACTCTGGTGAGAGTTTGCCAGGAAGGTAGGGGGATGAGTCATAAGAGGGCCAATGAGAGCTGCAGAGCTGGAGGTGTGCCTCTGTGTAAATCCAGGAAGTGAACAGGCAGCAGCTTCAGCTGCCCACAGGTAAAATGATTGCAGTCAGACTTAGTGGAGGGAGATTTCTGCAGAACATTTGGCAAGTACAGAATCACAGTATATATAAAATAATATGAAAAGTGTTTTGAGGGAAGCTCCAGAATGGCAAAGAAGTTTTTATTACAAATTATTTGAGCAGACTGCAGTATCTCTTTAAGTGTTATGAATAACATTTTTCTCTGTAATAAATATGCTTTATGTTAGCAGTCATTTGCCAGCTCACCTAGGTAAATATACCTCCCAGGAATTACTGGGACTGGTGTGCTTAATTAATTGTGTGTTAAGGAAACCCAAGCAGCCGGCCTTGTCCTTAAGAGCCACTCGTTGCCTCATCTGTACTTTGTGTAATGGAAAAATCTTCCTGGTCTCTGGGTTAAGTAGACACTGACATAAACAGAATATTTAAATGTGAGGCAGCAGTGTGAGCCGCTTCCTTCAGTTCAAGGCCTGCTGAGCCCTGGGCTGTAGTGCTGTGTCCATCTGTTGCTGTGTCCGGCCTTCTGCTTCTTTGCATTTTAATATATACATAATAATTTGTGCACAGCCAAGGAAAACATTCTGTATTCCACGCTGATTATGGCTCGGTGGTCAGCACTTCAGCTTTGCAGTGCTGGAGCTCTAGGTTCAGTTCTCACTAGGGATAGTCTGCTTTGCATTTGTATATTCCACTGTGAGGAATGTGCCTTCATAATACATATATAATTTTACGTTTCTTCGTCTTCCGGCCTGTGTCGTTGTCTACCTGTGTCGTGATGTCGGGTCCCGAGTCGTCCGGAACTTGACTTCCTTCGCCGAGTGTGACGACGGAGTGTAAATTTATAAGACAAATACAGTCACAGATGAATTGGGTCTCTGGTCCTTCTAAAAAGGTAATGTGTTTCATGTCTACTCCGTTGCTCACCGAGAATTCCTGTTCCGGCCGACGAACCCAAAGGAATTGTG
>BLSH010448438.1:621726-671561 GCA_018402905.1 Glandirana rugosa | reverse complement strand
GGGGCGGACATGTCGGACGTTTTTGACACTTTTTTGGGACCAATGACATTTATACAGCGATCAGAAATTTAAATGTCCACTGATTACTGTGTAAATGTCATTGGCAGTGAAGGGGTTAACCAGCAGGGGGCAGTGAAGGGGTTAACTATGTTCCCTGGGTGTGTTCTAACTGTGGGGGGGCGGGGTTGACAGGGGCATGACAGATCTAACTGATCCCAGTGACAGGGATCAGTAGATCTGGCATGCCCCCCTCACAGAACGGGGAACCGCCGTGTTTACTTCGGCGGTTCCCCGTTCCTCCTGTCTGTACGGAGATCGCGGGTCTCCGGCGGACATCGGGTCCGCCGGACCCGCGGGCACGCTCCCGCAGTGTGCGGCGGCACGTGCACGCGCCGCTCGCGCCCGCGGGAGCGCCCCCAGCACGAGCCGAATGGGAGGACGTCTATTGACGTCCTCCCGGCATTTTAGAGCCGCGCTGTAGCCGTCATTCGGCTATAGCGCGGATGGGAGGTAGTTAAAGAGACACTGTGACCTTTCTCATTCAGGGTAAAGTGACAAAGTGTAAAGGACAGAATTTATTTTTTTTGTTACATTGTGGCTTAGTGGTACAGTTGACTTAGATGTATTTATTTTGTATGCAGCTTATAATTGTTTTTGTAGTACAGCTACATTATTATTTTTGTGTTGACATTGATGGGACTGTTTAATTAGTGGAGGTTGTTTTTCTGCTATAATAGCAATAGATTTATATTCAGAAATTAAGTTGAGAAGTGATATAGATTATATGTTTCCAGTTCTAAAAGCTTAATTTGTCCATCCGTAGTGCGCGTTCTAACTTATTCAAAGGAAATAAGAGACAATACCTTGGCCAACCACCTTCTAAAATGGTGGTTGTTTGGCTCTCATACTGATCTAGGTCACGTACCTGTAACAAGCATGCAGAATAGAAGCTCTGACTTAAAGCTGAACTACAGTGGGGGTCCCCCTTTCCACTACAAGAGCTCACTGCTCATTTCGCCCAGGGGATGACCCTTATTCCCCTCTCTTGTAGTCCCCCTCCTGATGTAACTTGTCCCCCAAAGCCTCTTTCCTTCACTGCCTGGTAGAGCTGCAGGATTCTGGCCAAAATGAGAATCACAATTTTTTTGCTCAGAATAAAGATCACAGTTCTCTCATGATTCTCGCGGCGTAACATCTTACATATACAAAAAAATTGGGCTAACCGCACTGTTTTCGTTTTTTTTTTGAAAGTGTAATTTTTCAAAAAAAAAAAAAAAATGCGTTTGAAAGACCGCTGCGCAAATACCGCGTCAATCAAGCCTTTTACTAGTGATTTAAATCATGATTTAAATTGACTTGATTTAAATCAAATCCACCCTGCTACTAGCCATCTCTTTCCACAACTTCCTGAATTTCCTGCATGCTTTTTAGTTTTGCCTTTGTTGTTCACTTTCCATTATTAAGGACTCCATATCCCATGGTACCTTGCTGCTCAAACAGTGATCCTGTACTGGCTCCAGCTACTGAAACGCCTCGCAGCACCTCTGTAGTGCATAAGGCAGGCTTTGTGAAATGTATGATAGAGCAGTGCCTACTTACACGTCTTAGTAAATATGTGTCACAGAATTCAAGGAAGTAAATGCGTGGGGTTCATCACAAAGCAAGCTTACAAACTTCAATATTATTCAGATTAATAGGAGTAGGCTAGAAATAATTAAAATACAATCTGGAACTGTGATATATAATTTTACATTTTGAATATAGATACACTTTAAAGGGGTTGTAAAGGCTAAAGGTTTTTTTTTTTCTTTTTTACCTTAAAAGAGAAGTATGGAGTTTATTTTTCTTCCCTGAATCATACTTACCTAGGTGGATGCAGCAGTGGTCCGATGCTGCATCTGTCCCCGACCAGCTCCAACACTGAGAACCAAGCAATTAAACATCGCACATCTTTCAGGGCTCCCCGAGCAGTCGCTGATGTTCTCTGCTCCCTCACCCCCCCCCCCCCCCTGCTCACTGGAGTCCTGAGGTGTGGAGGGGGCTCTCAGCGGCCCGATGAGAGGCTGAGCCGGGTGTCGGTCCAGGCATGTGGGTGGATCTCAACTTCATTGTTGCGATTTTGCCTGGCTCTGTGACAGCCCGCTGTCTGCTGAAAACAGGTCACAGGAGTGCAGAATGAACTGTACTGCTGTGACCCGCAGGAGAAGTACAGCCAAACAAGCTTAGGCTGTACTTCTTTAATGCATTCTCTGCATTAGGGTAAAAAACCTTTTATGTGCAGCTCCCCTTCCCATCCCCCTCTAAATAACCGAGCTTGATCTCGATCCATTGCTGTGTCCGAGAGCAGCAACTCTCTGCCTCCTCACTGGACTCAGTGAAAGCAGAGGAAGTCATTGGCTCCTGCTGCTGTCAATCAAATCCAGGGAGCAGGGGGCGGGGTCGAGCTGCACTGTAGACACACAGGCAGCGTGGCTCTGGATCGAGCTTGCATGTGTGCTACTATAGGAGTTTACTTCCTATGGTGGCATGCAGAGAAGATGAGGCGTCCAGAGCGCCAGTGGGGGACCCGAGAAGAGGAGGATCGGGGCAGCTCTGTGCAAAACCATTGCACAGAGCAGGTAAGTACGACATGTTTATTTAAAATAAAAAAGAAAGTTTACAATCCCTTGAAGACTTGCTTTCATTATTCTGCATACAGTTCAAAAATTGCATTGTTGTAAATCTACAAGCCTCATTACAGCCTTTCAGCCACGTGCAAGCTGGCACTTGTAGTTCCCCCGCAGCTGCAAGGCCATGGATCGATCAGCTACAATTGTCTTCTTCCTCTGCCTTCTTTCCATGGCGGTCTTTTACCCAGAAGCCTTTCCTGTTGCTATTTCTGTCCGTCGCTGCTTGTTGTCAAGCTGCTGTAATAATTGTCAAGTGCAGAGTGTGTGATGTCTCCCTCATCCCCACGCTGACACATAGCAGGAGAATTGTGATTGTGTGTGAAAGGCCAGCCTCAGCCCTGTCTCCACATTCACTGATTATGTAAACATTGCGTTTTCTGCGCAGCGCGGCCTGCTGAGCGTACATAGAGGAAAGAGAAAAGAGAAAAATAATGATGATGGCAAGCATATGGGGAGGAATACAACTCCATAATCCCTCATTATTACACTAAAAACGTCTGTCTAAAAATAGCCGCCACGGTTCTGCGGGTGAAGCTTCTGTGAATTAACAGCTGCCTCACGTATATATTTAATACGTAACCTCATGTTTTCTTGTATGCGGCTGAGTCAGAAATCTGTTTCTCTGCTAGAATTCCGAAGCGCTCTTGTCTAGACTCCCACCTGCGTACAAACGTGACATACGCGCTCAGTGGATGCAGTCTATAGCTTCTATATGTATAGAATAGTAAAAGAATAGAGGATTTAAGGGGCCCATTCACGCCTTAAGGGGCCCATTCACACCAGATGCATTGGGTTGCACTGGGCAGCCTTGCTCAAAGCATAGTCAAGGCCATTTGCCTTGGGTCCTACGAGTGCAGTTCACACCAAAGCACCGCATTAACAACGCATCAGCACTGCCTTCTAACAGGGTGGATAAAAATCAATGATTCTTATTTCAAAACAATTAAAAATATATATTTTTTGATTTGATTTTTTTTTTATTTTTATCAAATGTATTTTAATGAAATGCTTTTGGGGTAAAAATCTATCTAAAGATAGCTTTCTATTTAGGGTACATTAGAGCTGCACGATTAATCGTATTAAAATCGAGATCTCGATCCACCCCCCCCCCCTGCGATCTCCATTACTGCGATTTTCAGTGCAGTTAATGGGGTCCGACTTGGGGGGCGAATCAGCGTGACTTGACAGTAATAAAAAGTGCCTTTAGGGCCGGTTCACACAGGGGCGAACCGACTTGTGGGGGCGACTTTGCAAGGCGATTTGAAAGCAACTTCAGCGCAATTTTGGGCAACTTATAGCGCGACTTGAGGCGACTTACAACACGACTTGATGCCAGGTGACTTTGCTGTGGCCAATCAGAGAAGGGAGGGAGGAGGTTGCCCTAAAATAAATTCTATTCTTTTCACTGTGAAAGTCGCTTCTGTTTAGATGGGGGATCGACTTGGAGGTGGCTTCCATTGAATTCTATGGGCACAAGTCAGATAGAAGTCGCCTCCAAGTAGTACAGGAATCTCTTCTGAAGTCACCTTGGAGTCGGAGCAACTTCAGTAGTGTACATAAAGACGGCTCCCATTCACTTCAATGGGATTTCTTATGTCAAGCGACCTGGGGTGACTTGAGACGGCTCAAGTCGGATCGCAAGTCGTCCCTGTGTGAATTAGGGCTAAGTCTTTTCAAGTCGGAGTGACTTGAGTCTCAGGGGAGAGAGCCAAGTCTGGGCAGACAGCCAACTTCTGAGTCATCATTGATAAGAGTTACAAAGTAATTTTACTTCAAAGGCATTGAACTCTGAGTGAACTCCCCTTCTATAGTTGTTTGGTTTAACCATTTAAAGACTAAGGTGTCCTTTTATAAAACTGTGATCAGCGGTGATCCCAAGGATCACCGCTGATCACAGCTCATGTTCAGTTTATAAAGCAGAGATAATCGGGAGAGAAGCTGTTCTTCACCGATTATCTCTGCAAGTGGAGAACTGTCATTCACTGGCATAGAAATGGCCAGTTTATAAAGCTGCGATCTCCGCACTTCACTGGGGATCTCGGTCAGAATTCACCCTCCCCGATTCACCAGCTCAGAGGTGGAGAATTGTGGGGGGGGGGTGAAGAGGGAATCCCGAGGAAGGAGATAGATTAGAGACTTCCCCCTGCCTCGTTCAGACCCCCCAACACATTAGCCATGCCCCCCTGCCCTGTATATGTGTATATATGTACATACATGTATATATGTATATATAAGGTGTGTATGTGCTTATATACACATATATAGTGTAGGGGGGCTAATAATTTTATTTACTGTTTGGGCGGGCTCCTCCGAGAATGTCCGTTACTGAGCAGTGATAATTTATCACTGCTTAATAAACCACATCTCTGAGTTTCTGTGAATTTTGGTGCCGTAATCTCGTAATGTCTCACGAGATCAGGGCGTTCTCCACAGTTTAAAGCGTTTGTAGATCACTTCACTTCACTTCACTTCACAGTTTGTGATCTACACACCTTAATAAGCAGGCACACAGGGGAGAATGATCTCCTCTGTGAATGCCGGAGAAGTCAGCAGTGGATTTTTTACACTGCTTTATAAATGGACACCTAAATCTTTCCTGACACTTGCTGTTTACAAATAAAAATCCATTATTTTGTCCTAGAAAATGACTTAGAACCCCCAAACATTATATTTTTTTTAGCAGAGACCCTAGAGAATAAGATGGCGGTTGTTGCAATATTTTATGTCACACGCTGTTTGCGCAGCAGACTTTTAAACGCAATTTTTTTGGAAAAATTACCCCTTTCAAAAACCTAAACAGTGCTGTTAGCCCAATTTTTTTGTATATTTAATATATTATGCCACGAGAATCGTCAGAGAATCGTGATCTTTATTCTAAGCAAAAAAATTGTGATTCTCATTTTGGCCAGAATCGTGCAGCTCTAGGGTACATTAATAATTTAGTTTATTCAGCATGAAATGGAGTTTAGTTATGTAGCACGAGGCTGTGTATTCTGCAATATTTACATTTTAGTAAACTCATTCAATGAATCCAAGCTCCGCCTGCTGAGATAACATGCACTGCATTGATGCATTCACACAATTTCACAGTAACCATGATAAAACAAAGCTCAAGAATATTCCTTTATCCCATTGTTTTGCAAATCCTATGTACACTGCAAACTGTATGATTGAATCTGTTCTGATATCGCTGTTTTACTAACATGACAGCTTCTTTTTTTAAAGTGGAGTTCCACCCAGAATTTTTTTTTACATCATTCAAGTCCTTTGCATATATAGACTTGTCTTTGAAGGGGGTCAAGTTGTTGCAAGGTGGTCTCTGTAATCTGCCGCTATTAGGTCCTAGGCTCTTCTCCTCATTTCCTGCTTCACCTGGCCTCCTGGGAAATGTGACTCATCATTTCCCAGGAGTCAGTGGGCTTCTCTGTACTGTAAAATCGTGTTATTTCCAGACAGGAAATTACGCTATCTAAGGCGGACCGAGATTGAGGAGTGCATGATGGTTACCCACCTTGCACTTCTTTCAGGAAGAGATGCCAGGAGACTATGGATGGGCTTCAGATGCCCTCACCTAAAATGGAAAAGTCCAGCAGTGAGAGAAATTAAATTGTGAGTAAAAAATACATGTAATTACTAGGCGGTTTGAAAGTAAGGAAACAAAAGGTTATATCTATTTAGTATTAAAAGCGTGGATGCCAAAAAAAAAAAACATTTTTCTGGGTGGAACTCCACTTTAAATAGGAGACCTTCATTTTGTTTGCAAATATTAAAGATTCTAACTACCAGCAAGTATAAGTCATTACATTTAAAGAGCACCTGTCACTTCAGATCCATCATGGCAGTGCCTGCTAGTCTCTACTTACCTGCTGCCGCCACGTCCCTCACCTTGTTGTGTCACTGCTGCATCCCCAGCCGTCCCATTAAAGTGAATGGGACTGTTGCTGAGTCAACAGCGGGTCAGAGGAGGAGCCGCTGCAGGACAGAGCTGACAGTTGCTCTTTAAACATTATGATTTAAATCAAGCCTTTTTACTAGTGATTTAAATTCACTTGATTTATATCAAATCCACCCTGCCTCCTAAGCTATAATATGGCCTCTGGTGTCAATAAGCCCTAAGTCAGATGCAAAGCCCATGTTTGCAAAAGCACTGTGTGTGTGTGTGTGTTTATTTTATTTATTTTTTTTATTATCTTATACTTTTTTTTATTATCCATTTTTAAACCTCATGCATGGCATTTCACATTGCAGGTTTTTTTCAATAGTGACAACAGTGTACCGTGCCTATGTAGTGGTGGTCATACAGGAGTCAATAAATGATTGATTTTTCTTTCAATCGATCTCTTCTGATTAGAAATATTTGATCTATAGTCATTTCATTGATCTGCTACAAGCAGGGAAGTGAATTTTGATTGATAGTTAAGCTATGATCGTAACTTATCGTCGCATGTTTTCGATCGCATCTGTTTTCACCATGTAATCTCATAATCCAAACCAGTAGTCTCCAAACTGCGGCCCAGGGGCCAAATCTGGCCCTTTGCTTGCCTTTACCTGGCCCTTGAAGCACTATTTCTTGCAATGATACAAAGCACAATCCCTCCCACTGACACCATCAATGAGGCACCACTCCCTTCACTGACATCAACGATAGGGCACTAGATTCACACCAACAATGACGTTCCATTCCTTCCACTAACAATTGAGCTCTATTCCTCCCACTGAAACCAATGAGTCACTACTCTTTTTCACTGAAACCAACACTGAGGTATTATCCTTCCAATTTATACCAACAATGGGGCACTATTGCTCCCACTGACACAAACTATGGGGCATCATTCCTTCCACTGATGCCACTATGAATCCTAGTGCTTGCAATGACACCAACTATGGGGCACTATTCTTCCTATTAATACTAACAATTGTTATCATTCCTCCTCCTACTAACTCATTTTCTTACTCCCACTGATCACCAAGCCTGAGATGCTGTTTACTCCTACTGACGCTGGGACATTTTGGCCCCTTTCACATTGGGGCGGTTTTCAGGCTCTTTAGCGCTAAGAATAGCGCCTGTAAAGCGCCTGAAAACTGCCTCTCAATCCTCCCCAGTGTGAAAGCCTGAGTGCTTTCACACTGGGGCCGTGCGGTTGCAGGACGGGAAAAAAAATTATTACCTAGGGGTGTACACATTGACGCAGCTTTGCGGGTGCCAGCCCAGATTATTGTAGCTTCTATAAGAGGTCCATGTCAATGCAGGAGCACAATTTGGAGACCGTTATCACCATATAACAGTAAAGCTTCATGTACACAGCCTATTATGACCGCCGTCTGCGTGAAAACGCAAAACGCTGCAAAATCACATGGTATAAAAGATCCTATCCAGAACGTGATTCTTCCGCGTTCAGGAGAGGGAAGTTGAAGCTCTCCTAACCGCAACAGCTACTAAACGCTGCTAAAAGTGTACATGGACACATAGGCTTTTATGGAATTGAGTTTAGGAGCTTTGGCAAAAATCCGCCTGGCTGCCTGAACCAGGACATTCGTGGAAGATCACCAGGTATCATTTTAGTGAAAGCTGCAAGTTAAAGCATATTAAATCTAACTTTTCAAATTACATTAAGGCCCCTTTCACACATGCTGTCCGATCAGGTCCGCCTGTCCATTTTTCAGGCGACCCGATCGGACGCTCCATTCACCTCTATGGAGCTGCGGATGTCAGCTATGACATGTCTGTGACATCCACCGCTATCCGATCCGCTAGACCCAAATGGAAGGAAACCCTACTTTCTATCCGTCAGGTGGATCGGATGGAATTGCATGAAAACGGATCCGCCTGTCTCCCATAGAGGAGATCAGGGCTCTGACAGATCTGTCTCTGCACAGGGAGCGGAAATGGACCGGTCATCCACCGGCTCAGCAGGGATCGACGGATTGATCCCTGCTGAGCTAGCGGAGTCTGTTAAAACGGACTGCCCATGTGTGAAAGGACCCTAACATGTTTAAACTGGATATGAGATTTTATTGATTGGGTTTACCCCTTGGTAAATACAATTAGATACTTCCATAGTAAAGCTGGCCATGCATGGATCGAAATTGGGTCGGTTGAGCAGCGCCTGGCTGAATTTTGACCATTCTGTGGCTGTCCCAGCTCAATAGAAGTCAATCTAACAATAGACTTCTGGCAAACAGGAGGGTTGGAAAAGCTTTGTGGATCAGTGGCTGCAGCTGCTGATCAGTGTATTATGACAGCGGAGGAGTCCTACTTTCAGGAATGTGTGGATGGAGGAATCCCTTCATTTTTTTTTTCAGCTTGCTGCCTAACTTTCCACAGAACTTTATTATGAAGGGATTTGCGTGAGCTGGAAAAGCTGATTGAGACTTGGTTAGACATTTATTGGAAAAGCAGTTCTTTCTATGAAAGAACACTTAGCAGGCCATGTTAAGAATGAGCGTGCATAGATTAAAATCTCCTGTTTTTTTCCTTTATATTTAGTGGAACACACCAATACAGTTGCTAAAGTGGATGTTAATAATATCTACTCATTTTTTGGTGCACTGGGAAATTAACAATTGATTAAACTATATAAAAATCAATAGTACTCATGCTTATGAGTAACTTAACGGCCTGTCTACGTTCTCTGCAATCATTTGGAAATATTTGCCCTCTCAATTTGTTTTGTGGTTTTTGCTTGGATTCAATAATGATGTCTTTTGGGCATTCCCCAGATACTCCTACAGTTAAAGTAAATGTAAACCCAGTCACTAAAATGTCATACTGTGTAGGGTTTAAATGGTAAAAGAAATTCAAAAGTTGTTTTCAACATTTTTTAAATCTGCAGCTTTCCTTAAAAGAGCAACTGGTGACCCTGCCATGATGGCCCTTGTTCAGGCACTTTCTTTAATGAGTTAACAACTCCCAGTTGCATTGTCATGCTGTCACATGCACCTCTGGGTTATGCCCCGTATACACGATCTGAAAATCGGGCGACAGATCGTCCTTTTTTTTTCGCATGCTAATCTCAGATCGAATCGGAAGAGTTTACTTTTGTCACAAAAATTCTCGCACGACAGAATAAAAAATCGGAAGCGATGTGATGTGTTGCAGTGTATTTGTATCGCATTTTTGAATGACAGCTGTACTGATGAAACGAAAATCGTACGATCGGGCACCGTGCAAGAAAATTTTTCCTGCATGTCCGATCTTGTCCGGAGGGAAAACATTGGATGAACTGTCATGATTGGCTCTCGAAAGCTCTGTACTAACGATCCAAATATCGTACGACCGATTCGAAAGCGGTATTTTCCGTACAATTTTCTGATCGTGTGTACGGGGCATATGAGTAGAAGTAGCTGTGCTGATAAACCAGCATGGCCTACCGTTATCCCCATCAGCAAACCAGTCTGGAGCAATGATGTGCAGCCAATACTGGAGCAAGTGCATGCATGTAGATTGGAGGGGGTTGGAGGAGATCAATCACACTGATATGCATATTTTTATGGTTCACTCCGCTTTAGCGAACAAATTGTCAACCAATTAGAATTTAGCCCTTCTTTATTGGATAGAAAGTAATTCAACGGTGTGTGTGTATAACCATATCTGATGGCTGTAATTTAATCCAAGGCAAGTTTGGGACCCATGTTGAACTATAACGCTTCTTCTCACATAGCCTGCATAGGGTCAAAGCTGGCAGAATGGACACGGGGCTCATTCTCACATGCAACAGCCCTTGCACAGTGGATTGCTTTCCAGAGGGTGATTGACAGGTGGTGAAGGGGTGATATGTCGTCGCCTCACTGTTATAACCCTAAAAGCTTGTTGCACAATGCAGGTAGGAATCAACCGACTCAATAAAACGGCACTCATATGGGAGATTTACTAAAACTGGTGCACTCAGAATCTGGTGCAGCTGTGCATGGTAGCCAAGAAGCTGCTAGCTTGTTCAATTAAGCTTTGACAATAAAACCTGGAAGATGATTGGTTTCTATGCAGAGCTGCACCAGATTTTGCACTATTCGGTTTCAGTAAATAATTCCCAAAGTCTGGTTGATGTCAGACGGCATCAGGCATTTCAATAGAACCCAGCCGACATTTGGTCCCGCAGCCGGTCCTACAGAAGCCAGCTGTTTGACCGGCTTCTGTCGAGGAGGCAAGACCGAAAAAGGTCTGATAACCAGCTCCCGGTCAGCACCCTCAACCAATGGCTGAGAACGTTGACTGAAGTGTTCTGACGGGGGGTGTGGCAGTGTGTGGCGTATATACTGAGAAGGTAATTATGAGTGAAACAAAGTGGCCATTAGTACAATTATCCCTTAAAATGCTTCCCCATTATCCATTCTGATTCCTAGAGTTACCTGTCCCTTTTCCGTATATGTGAGTCACAACATGGTCTTCCAGCTGAGCTGTGAATGGGCAACAGAATCCCCATTCATTTCTGTGAAAGATTGTCCAAAATTGGGACAAATGTAGGCCCCTTTCACACGGGTGCCTCCGTGAAGCAGCAAGCGCTCAGCAGGGGAGATCTCTCTGCTGATCACCGGATGACAGGTCCGTGTCTGCTCCGCTATGAAAAGTGGATACAGACACAGCCCGCTCTCATCTATGGGGCAATCGGACGGAAACAGACCACTTGTCCCCCATCTGATGCCATCTGATCCAATCTGCCAGGCAGATGGGGAATATCCGCTTGCCTCTCGGGCGATCAGGAAGGAATTTTTTCCCCCGCTATAGCAATTTGTATCATGCTTTGCTGGGATTTTTCGTCTTCTGGATCAACTGTGGGTGAAGGATTGTGTATATGGAATTGTATGGTTATATGTATTTTTTAAATTTTTTTATTGGTTGAACTAGATGGACTTGTGTCTATTTTCAGCCTAACTATGTAACTATCAATAGGTCTTTTTTTGGAGATTGAGATCGGATGGCGGCGGGTGTCAAGAGGACGTGTCCACTGACATCTGTCGCTCCATAGAAGAGATTGAAGGTTCCGCCTGAAAAACTGACAGGCGAACTTGATCGTATCGCCCATGTGAAAGGGGCCTAAGGTGTTTATGTAATGGTTAACCTATGTAAATGTACAGTTATTTAAGAAAAGCCTCCTAAGAAATTAAAGTTAATAGGCCAGAGGTTTGAGAGTCTCGCTTTTGCAGGCTTTTTAGGCAAAACTCAAAATTTCATCAAGAAGTAATCATTTGTAAGCTTAGAAAATGTAGTTTCAGTCTCTGCTTGGGATGGTACAGCACACAAGCATTTTCTCCTAAAAGAAAGGTCATTCTAACAGCTTGAAATACATTTTGTCTTGAATTCCACTTTAATTATGTTTCCTGAACTAACTACTGTCTTAGAAGTTGACCTCCATTTCTGCAGGAAATTCTTTTCAGCTCATTCAAGAAATCCATGTAGTTCATCCTTGTGTGCCCTTTTGTTTGCACAGGTGCTGTGCAATGCCTTGGGCTATAGAGATTCATTCTTTGCCTTCTGACTATTGTCACAAATGTTCTAAGAAATGGTGGCACAGTGTTTGTACTTTTATTCCCACAAATATTCTCAGTATGTGCACTACGTTTAACAGATATTGTAGAACATAAATATCTCTATACACCTGCAGCTATAGCTTTTTAACCTGCCATGCATATGTGTTCTTAGTGTTAAAGCTGAATACCTGCCTTGTGTGGTAGTTGGCGGTAATGGGAAATTATTATAGATTTCAGAAACTTGGTAGGCCTTTGTGGGTGTCAGCAGGTCATTTTCATGGAGCCAAGGAACATATGTATCTGTAGACATTAGTAGAATTCTTGGACACCAAATGAAAGTCTTCAAGCTACCAGGATGCTGGCATTTGTCCAACCTTTATAGTAGGCAACAACATTTACCGACATGATCACTGGTTTTACCTTTTGTACATACATTTCAAAAGTCCTATTGCCTTTTTGGCAATAACAAATGGTTGCTTAACAGAAAAATGTTAATGAAAGGGCTTGCAAGTCTGGCATGGCATAAATGTCAAGTTTATGGAGTCGTGCTTGGCTGGCACTCGGCAAACGTGTACGTGGCAGAACAAAGCAACAGGTTGACCACTTAAAAGCCTGGTCCTCCTAGGGCACACAACTTTTACATTGCTCCCCACCCCTCTGTTTAACTGTAAAACAAGCAAAGAAAGTTTCTAGCATTTCTGGGTATATAGGAACATTGCACCTTATTACCTTGTGTCACGTACCTGACAGTGGAGTCTGTCTTGTGCAGGGAACAACCGCTCTTGCGCACCCGATTCAAGGACCCCTGGTAGTGGGGACAGAGGCCCAAGAGTGCGGGATGGCACGAGGGCTGGAGGATCACCGATGATGTAGCGAAGCTCCAGGAGGCGTGCAGGTAGACGGATGGTCGTTCAGGCAGGGTCGGCAACGGGCAGGCAAGAAGGTACAAAGGATCAGGCAAAAGAGTAGTCAGAGTCCAAGCAAGGTTCGATACACGGGCGGGCAGCAAAGGTACACAGGAGCAGACAATCGGATGGTCGAGGGTAGCCGGGGTCGGAGCAGGAGGCAGACAACCGGTCGGGACAAGCCGGGTCAAACAGGAGGCAGAGCAACGCAGGAACAGGTATCAGAGGCTGGGGCTCACAGGTCGGGAACGCTGTAGAACGAGCAGCACTTGTCTCCAGGGCCTCCAGGTTTAAATAGGCCCGTTTGGCGCCGTTTCCGGCGCGGGCGCGCGCAGGCGCGCGTGAACGCGCACGGGAGCGCGCGCCACCGCGGAAAATGTCCAAAACAGCAAATTTTGTTCCTTTTTCCTAACACCTTGTTTGCGCTTGGTGGTTTGTCATGCACTGTCACAAAAGGGTGTGCAGACAGTCAACCATTTTGTAAAGCATGGGCTTGAAATCCAGCTCAGAGCTTACCCAGGGCTGTTTTTCTTTTCTAGCTCCTGGTGATAATATAGATTAGGGGGGAAATCAAGGTGTTTACTGCCAGGATGGCAGGGTGCATTAACATAAACCTCTTGCTTTAGTCTCAAAGCACAGGTTCACTTTAAGATATCCATAGGATTTAGATGATATTCTCTCAGTGCTCATAATTTGTATTGGAATTAATGAACAATTTTAATTCATTATTTTTATATGTACACAGGCATAAAAGGTTGTATCGCCTAATTTACATGTTATGTGTACATGGTAGGGCATTATAGGAATAAGCATTATTTCATATAAGGTTGTATTGGAGGTCAGCCATGAAAATCCAATATGGACAATTCACACGCTCATGGGAAAGATCAGGCTACTTTCACACTGAGGCGCTTTACAGACGCTATTTCACTAAAAATAGCATCTGTAAAGCGCCTCAAAAATCCCCCCTAATCCACCCCAATGTGAAAGCCCTGAGTGCTTTCACACTGGGGCGGTGCGCTTGCAGGACGTTAAAAAAAAAAGTCCTGCAAGCAGCATCTTTGGGGCAGTGAGGGGAGCGGTAATGCACCGCTCCTCTACCGCCCCTGGCATTGAAATGAATGGCAAGCGCTTCTGAATCGGCTGCACACCGCCTCGGTACCGATGAGCGCCGGCACTTTTAACCCCTTTTTAACCCCTTGTGGGGGGTTAAAAGTGCGGTGCTCCCGCCCGCATAGCGGAGCCCTATGGCTGTTAAAACTCTGCCAAAACTAGCGGGGTTTTACCGCGGCTGCCCCTCAGTGTGAAAGTAATGTAAGCCGTAAAAGCTACTCAAAACCTCATTTTAAGATTTGTTCATTTTATGAAGATTTTATTGTATCCATCTTTTTTTGTTTTTTAATGGAAGAAAAACCTAATTTATGCTCATCAAGCCTGTGGACCTCTTCAAACATCTGGTCTGGCTCCGCACAGTGTATATACCAGCACAGCAGTGTACAAAGTAGCCTTTGGGACTACAAGTCCATGATTCTTTTCTTTAGCGCTCGGTGTGTCTTTAAGACCCCTTTCACACTTGTGCGAGTTGTCCTGTGGTTTTGAACTGCAAAGTCGCATGACAAGTCGTTCCCCATTATTTCCAATGATTACCATTCATATCCGTGCGACTTTGAAGTCATGCCGACTTCAAAGTAGTCCCTGCATTACTTTGGCCCAACTTTGATTCAACTTGAGGTCCATAGACGTCAATGTTAAACCCTCAAAGTCGCGTGCAAATCGCACCTGAATAATATAGATGTGTTTTTTGTACTATTTCTGTACGACTTTGTAAAATGTTTTCATTGTGTCAAAGTTGCAACAAAGTCGGACCAAAGTCGTACTGATCCAAAATTGCGGTAAAATCGTGTCGCACAAGTGTGAAAGGGGCCTAGTGTTGTAGACCTGGACAGAAGCATACAGGACAACACTGAACTTGCAAGACGAAGCTGCAAGGCAATGTTGGCAGGATGGTGAGAACATTTCAAATGTGGTTTCATTGGAAAGAAAAGCAAAAAAAAAAGATCCATGATCCACAACACAGCAAGGATACACAAATATTATTTTTATTTTCCTTAGATACAATTTTTAGTCCATAATTGCCTATTTCTGCCTATTATTGCCTATTAATATGTTGAATCCTGTTGTCTAATTATAAGTTCTAGAAACTTTGTCCTGGTGTCTACAATGTAGTGCTAAATTGTTTCCAGTGTATTTACTACTTTGACTTCTCTTTTATAGTATGGAGGAGTAGAACATATTTTACGTTACTCTTAAGAATACTGTCATAAATGCAAATATATTCATAGTCTTCTTCTGTGTTTATTTCTAGCTTGGTCTATGGAAGCTCAAGAGGCTCCCACCCAGAAACAGACATTTTGCACAGACAGGCGTATGCAACGCCTCACCCTCTGCAGGGCTATGCCACCAACCACCATCCAGCAGGTAAGATTACCCACATTGTTTAAGACCTTTTTGTGTTCTTAGAATTGACTTATTTTTAGCTAAAATATGAGAGAACTGTTTTCCCATCAATAAATTTGCACTGTCAAAATATTATCATCATTAGTACTCAACTTTTTAAACCTGCATCTGTTTGAAAACCTGCTGGAAAAGACCAGCAAAAAAAGTAATTTGTGTAAATGGAGGCATTATCTGTCATGCATTGGCTACTTAAGGGCTCATGCACACTGTAGCTGATAAACGACTGTTTATGGTCGTTTGGGCGGTTTTTTTAACAGCCCAAAAACACCCCTTTATGTTATCCTATGTGTACATGGACGTTAATTGTCGTTTAACAGCAGTGTAGTTTTTGAGCTGTTATCTGAATGCCCTGAATTGGCGTTCAAAAGTCGTTTTTCTGACCACAAAAAACGCTAGATGCCGATAAACGCTCATAGGCGCCAGTAAATGTCCGTTTATCGGTGTCCGGCGTTTTTTGTAGTCAATGGAAGCTAATAAAGAAAAAAACGCAGATAAACGCTGCTTACAAAACGCTGCAAAAGAACGTTTTTTAAGCAGCGTCTCCTGCCCGACACCCAGAGAGCATCCAGTGTATGCAAAACAAAAACCTTTTTTCATTTTTTACATAGTAGGGAATGGTTAAAGTGGTCGAAGGGCTCATGCACACTACTTCTCAAAGAAGCGGCTCCTACAGGCTTTTGAGTTTTTTTTGAGCTCTCATTTTTTTCTTTCTGAAAACTCCCCCTCTATGTTAGCCAATGTGTCTATGCACACTATGGCTTTTTCAGGAGTTTACAGGCATATGCTCTTACAGGCAGAAAAAACCCCCCACCAAACTAACGTTTTTGAGTAGAAAAGGCAACGAAGTGCCTAAAAAAAGCGTGAAAAAGCTGAAAGAGGCTTGAGAATGCACAAAAAAAGATAAAATGAGCTGAGATGAGGGTTTTTAAAAAAAAACGCTTATGCTTGAAGAAGCTCAATAAAAATGCTCAATAGAGCGCAAAAAAGCACAAGCTTCTTCAGCTTTTAGGCAGAGAAATAAAAGCTCAAATGCCTGTAAAACCAGCTTGTTTTTTTTTTTTTTTTTTTTTTTGAGCTGCAATGTGCATGTGCCCTAAAGGTGTTTTTTTTTTGTTTTTTTTTTTACAGTAATGCATTCTTTGCGTTTAAAGTATTAAACCTTCCACTGTGTTCCCCCTCCACCTCCCTAAGGCTAAGTTCACACTGGCATTAAAAGTGGGCATTTGAGAGGCATTAAAAACGCCCCTCGAACACCTATGCAAATGATACAGTGGACAGTACACAGTGCTGTTCCCCCTATCAAAACATGAAGCATTCAAAATTGAAACCTCATGTTGAATCAGGAGATGTTTGAAGCCTTTCAACGCCTCCCATTCAAGTCTATGGTAATGATTTGCAAAGCTCTAGCAGGCGGTTGCGGGAAGGTTAAGATTTGTTTATTAACTGTGAAATAGGCTTTGTGGAACGGTTTTAACGCACCGTCACACTCCTCAAACATTTCAAAACTGCCCATAGGGCTTTTGGGGAGCATTTTTAACTCATCAAAATGCCAGACTAACGCCCATACTAAAGCTCATTAACGCGAGTCTAATGCCCATACTAATGCTACTAATACTAATGAGTGTTTGTTAAGCATTAGACATTTAGTCAAGTGTGAACAAGCCCTTATACTGACCTGAATCATGATTTGATCCAGCACTGTGCCCAGTTGCAGATTTTCTCTTCCTTGTCTCACAGGCTTAGCTGAGAACAGCGAGAGCCATTGGCTCCTGCTGCTGTCCATCAAATCCAGTGAGCAGAGGAGCAAGGCCGAGCTGCGCTGTGTTTGTCTATGGACACACACATCCCGTCTCGGGAGCATGCCAAACGTTTACCCCCATAGCAAGTGGCTTGCTATGGGGGTAAACACGGAAGAGGGGGACCTGCAGATCGCCGGCAGGGAAACCCAGAAGAGGATGTAAGGAGCAGCTCTGTGCAATACCAATGCACAGAGCAGTGAAGTATACATCTGTTTATTATTTTAATTAAAAAAATAGACTTTACAATCACTTTAGGGCCCTTGTCAGGCTTTTTCTTTCTTTTTTTATCCCCTTACTTCCTGCCTTAGAGACACAGCAGTAAGTAAGACATCTCTCCAAAGGAGGGGAAATGGTCTCTTAGACAGTTGTCAACAGAAAGGGTTTACAGATTGGAAAATTTACCCCTAACCTCTTGTCCGGTGACTGGATTTGTGATTGCTTTCTCTCCACGAACGGAGGCAATAAATACCTGACCGAGAATTTGAACAGATGTGTTATACCATTTTCTTGACGTACTGTTTACTTAATTCCCCTCTGGTGGAGTTCAAACCGTTGTATATTTGCAAATGGGAATGGGATCTCTGCATCACCCTCTCCGGGAAACAGATTGATTAGAATACTTCTATTCACATATAAAATTTCAGTATGTTTCAAATATCAGTAATTTTGAATCCAAAATTTTGACCAGATGGTTCTACACCTCCAGAAAAATACTTAAAATGTTCCCTCACTGTACAGAGATATATTGGAGGTGTGGGGAGGCTATGGGAAACAAGCTTTATATCTTTTGGATGTGTATTAAGCTTCATACCTTCTGGACAGCAAATTATTCAGAGATTTACTGACTATGAGATCCCGCAGGTCCTTGCTATCTTCTTGCTACACCATCATACAAAGACCAGGCAAGACCGATAAACGCTCCATTGTCCCAGTCCTGGTGGGTGCAGAAAGAAGCTGTATTCTATTTGGAAACAGCGGCAAGCACATTTGATTACGGTTTGGCTGGGAAAAGTTATTGGGTATAGGACCTGATCGTGACGTTGATGGGCACACTTGAAAAATTGCTGGAAAAAACGGTTCAATTGGTATGAGTTTGTGTACTCCTCCGCCTACACATCTCTACTGGACACAACCTAAGTTCATCAAGGTTGTTGTGGAACTGGATTTCTTTCATCTCCCCCACTCCCCTTTCGTATAGGTAGTCTGGTTGAAAAAAGACACATCCATCTATTTCAACCAATCAAATAAACTGTATATGATATATTATCAAAATTAAAAAAAAAAAACTAACAGTTCTGGTTTTACATACATCGTTGGAAGTCTTGGAGGAAATATCTAATCTCTTGTAAAGTAAGTTCATACATTCAGTGTAGACACTGTGACGTTATACGAGGCGAGGTGATCGATGGTCGATATGTGCGCATTTGGAGTGGACTAAGGTGGAAACCGGTCCAGGTATTACCATCCACCTTGGCAGGGTTAGTTCCAGACCCTATTTTGTGGTCCACTAGAGTCCATTATCAGGTGGTCTGGGACTCAGGAGCCTTCAGCCTGAGAGAGCTGACGTATGGAAATTTAAGACAAAAAGGTTTGCACTGTCTATGTTTTATGGGTGTCTGGGAGAGGCCCTTCACCGCTCATTTAGGAAAAACTGGAATGTTTAGCTAGTGCCTGGATGGCGAGGATATATTTTCTGTTTTGTTTATTTGATTTCTACATGCAATCTTTTAAATAAACCTGGCTACAACCCAGATTTTAAGCGTATCTACCGTTTGGAGTGCCTTTTTTCCAGGGAAGGTGATCCCCATTGAGCTAACCCCCACAACACCTAGATGTGCCTGCATGCATAGCATGTATCAAAGCTGCTCAGCAGCTCCATAATGTCCTTCCACATTTATAGGCAGCCTCACTGAGCAGTAGGAGGGTACAGGCCAGACTTCAGCATTACTTGCAGGACCACCTTGTGGGGATTATGGGGGGAAAAAAACATTGGAAAAAAAAAAATTCTGGCACCACATTTGGGACTGGTTTGTACTTTTTGAAGAACCCTCGTACACAGTATATACATAATCCAATAGGCCACCGCACACAAGATAGAAGGAAAGTTGCACTACTTAAAAACGTATCTAAAAAGGGAGAGACAATATGGTCTTGAAATATGCATAATCATAAAATTTTAATATGGAAGGGAGCCTAACACGATCTATTCTTAAAATGTTCCCTCCCCCCTCCTCTTATCAATTCTGCCTAACCTGTAATAAGAAAAAGGGGTACTTATCTATTTTTAATCCACTCCGGTCTGGTTATGTGATCCTGCAGTTCTGACTGATGAGAGGATGACAGATGAGAGGAGAGAGCGTGGACAACAGCTAGGCCATGGGAGCCTATGAGTGATATCACAGCTCCATGCAGGATTATGTGACTGGACTGGAGTGGATTAAAAATAGAGAAGTATGCAATTTTTTTCTATACAGGTTGTGCAGGATAGGGAGGAGTGGGAAGAGAACATTTAAGACTAGTTAGACCAGGGGTCCCCAACCAGTTGCCCAAGGGCCATATGTGGCCTTCGGAGCCCTCTGATGTGGCCCGTGGCCTCCTGCTCTGGGATGGCGAGTCGCAAGCCCAGATTGTGGGTTGTCGACCCTCCTTTCCAGAGCATCAGTGTTGTGAATGAAGCCGGTGGTAGAGGAAGCAAGCGGTTGCGCAGCAGAGCCGCATAAGTCGTTGCTTCCTGTATAGCGCCGCCTCCTGTCACATGTGGAGTAATACCAAATGCACTCTGCCTGGGACAGCAACAGCCGACGATACCTGAATGGAAGACTGCTATCAAAGGTAAGTTTATTAAAATCACAGTGTATATATGGGCGTATCTGTTCTGCAGTGGTAACTGGGCTGCTTTCAAACTGATCAGAAAATGCAGCACAGTGCACCTGTGGGTTACCTGCATTGAGCCTTAGACCTCTGTTATTACCTGTGAGTTTGGCTCACTTTCAGAAAGTGCATCACGCCTGCAGGATATGATAGAAGTCTATGGCAAAGTGCAGCTAACCCGCAGGAAAGCCCCAGGTGCACTGCTCTGCACCCGCGGTGTGTGTAAACCGCAGCACATCAGTGTGAAAGCAACCTTAGGCCCCTTTCACACGATCAGTCCATTCATCTATATGGAGCCACAGATGTAAACGGACTTGCGTCTGTTTACACTCGCCTACCTCCAATCCGTTCCGCTAAAGAACAAAAGGGGATTCATCCCCTAACGTCTGATCGGATGGCCCATAGAGTAGAGTGGGCTGTGTCCACATCCGCTTTCCATATGCAGAGTGGACACAGACCTGTCATCTGCCTGTTCCGCTCATTGTGGCCCACCACTGGTTACCAAGTCGCTTAAGTGGCCCTTGCTCTTCAAAAGGTTGGGCACCCCTGAGTTAGACTAAGGCTGGCCATACATTATACCAGCCTTTCTCAACCTTTTCAACACTGAGGAACCTTTGAAATAATTCTCCGGTCTCGGGGAACCCCTGTTAAAAATTAAAAATCTACAACTCATGATACGTTAATGTTATGGTCAATGGGAAGAATGCTCCTTACACTTGTGGTCATTGGGAAGAATTACCCCCTTACAAATAGATAAAAAGATCAATAGTATTATTGGGAATTTATCTGAGAGGTAGAAACTGACCATTGCTCAAGGAACCCCTAGCAACCTCTGGAGGAACCCTGAGGTTCCACGAAACCCTGCATTATACAAATCTCTTGTACAATTTTCCTTTAGATTTACCAAAACCATATAATATGAAGTTTAACCTAAACACTTTCCTTTTTTGTCCCATCAGACTGACCCTTGTACTACATAGTTGATGGTAAATCTAAAGGAAATTCAACAAGAAAATTGTATAATGTATGGCCAGCCTTGGGCTGGCCAAAGATCATAGAATTTTCTTTCCTTCAACCAATGGAAATATGCTCACCCAACCTACCCATAGATCAAAATTTGGTAGTTTCCCTCTGAACTCATCTGCACGCTCAAGCTGCGTCTCACGGTAACCTCAAAAGTTTAGGATTATGCTCATGTTTCAAGACCTGTGAGTGTCATACACAGTATGGAAAATTTGGAAAGGGGCAGATTAACTCATTGCTTTGCACAGAGAGAAGATCTATATGCCAGCGCTTTGGGGGATGTGCGGAGATTGGACCCTGGGGGTATATCTCCTTTGTTGGGACTCCCACATGTTTTAGAAGCTGGCAGGTGATTTGAATGCAACTAATCTCTTGCCTATGAGGAAGTGTTGCATTAATGTGCTTGGGAAAGCTTGCTTTGGTGTTGTATATGAAGCAGCCTTTTCATGCTTGACAGAGATTTAAGTATGAGGAATGGTGCATTGCATCACAGCCCAGCGTATTTTCTGTAGTTTGCAGTGACTATATCTCTGTGCTCTTCACTGTGTTCCATCTGGGACCTGTTAACACTTTATCAGGTTACCTGACAACACAGTATGGAGTAATGAATTTATGTCTTAAATTTTTGCTTTGTTGTAGGAAAACATATGTATAAATAGAAGTCTGCACCCTCAAACACTGGTTAAGTGTAACTTTTATTAGAGTATGCCAACATAATACTATATACTCTATTACTTAAAATGATTGTAAAGGAAACATTTTTATTTTATTAAAAAAAAATAACAAACATGTCATACCCTCCTGCTCTGTGTAATGGTTTTGCACAGAACAGCCCCAATCCTGCTCTTCTTGGGTCCCCTGTCAGCGGTCTGGGCCCCTCCCCCTTGCCGAGTGCCCCAATAGCAAGCAGCTTGCTGTGGGGGCACTTGTGCATGCTCACTCCCGAGCCGGCTCTCTGTGTCTTATGGATGCTCAGCTGGCTGTGATTGACAGCAGAGGGAGCTAATAGCTCCTGCATCTCAGCCAATCAGGAGGGAGAGACCCTGGGGAGCCTCTGGTCTCGTGCACATTGCTGGATCAAGAACAGACTTAGGTAAGTATTGGGAGAGGGCTGAGGGGGGAGCTGCACACTGAAGGTTTTTTACCTTCATGCAGAGAATTCATGAAGGTAAAAAACCTTCAGCCTTTACAACCATTTTAAAGCAACTTTTTGTAAAAAAAAAAAAAAAAAAAAAGAAAAACGGTACAATAAAGGGCTCTCTGCAAAGACTTAAATATGTGCTTGTTCTGTTGCTGATGTCGTGGATCTCTATTAATGAAGAAAAAACGGCGGCTGAAGATTCTGCAGAATCCAACACTTATGGGAGTATCAATTTAATGGTCCCCTGTTGCACACTATGGTTTCTTCTGTCATTCTTTGCATTGCTACAAGATACTGTAGTAATGTAGGGAGAAGCAGATTGAACCATTGAGTGCAGCAGGGACTACTGGAACTGTCAGATTCTACAGGATCTTCAGCTGGCAGCTTCTTTTCACTGCTGTAGAGCTCAGTGGCACAAGGCGCACCCAGATGAGTATTCACTGGGGTTGATTTATTAAAGGCAAGTAGACTGCAGTTTGCAAGTGTGGTTGCAGTTATTTTCCTTAGTAAATGTAATGTGGCAAAGCTTTTGACAGGCTGCTGGCAGCAGGGCTGGATGTTATACCCGCGCCTCCTGGGTTCCCTTAAATGCTGGGATTTGACATAAATGGGTGGAACATCCTGTATGCATGAGGCCTTAAAGTACAAGCTAGGCTAAACAGCACTATGCATTGTCCTTTGGGAGGGACATTTCGGATGCCAAGTGTCCAATAAGATAATTTATGTATTTTAGTCAAAGTGTATAGTACATGTAGACTTTCCAAAAAAAGTGAGTTTGTGCGTGTGTTATGTTTTGTCATGTTTATGTGTTGTGTGTATCATATGTGTTTGTTTTGTGCCATTTTGTTTTTCTTCTTGCTGCTTGTTTTTTACTTTTTTTTTCCCCATACAAATTTCATACAATTCGATTTTATTAAGTTCAACCTTGTCCTTTTCTTTAGGATTGTCGGGGTTGTTTGAGACTGGCCTCCATCATGCCAGCAGTGCCACTCCAGACGCATCTGTGATGAATCTAATCTCTGCCCTTGAATCTCGAGCTCCCCAACCTGGACCCTCTGCCTCCTCCCTTCTCTCTCAGTTCCGCACACCCTCATGGCAGACAGGTATGCTCTACAATGCAGTCCTAAATGTTTTATTTTTTAATAAACTGTTGTAACAAATGCTTTTAAAAAGTAGTGTTAATGATGTACCTGCTTTAAGCAAAGGTTTATAATATATAGTAAGCCTGTGACGGTGAGAGTCAACAGTTTTCTACCGACTCTTGTTACTAAAGCCGATTGTTAAAGTGGAGTTCCACCCACAAATACATCTTTATATATTTCAAATCCTCTATGCATGATGAATCACCTTTTGGTAAAAAAAATAAATAAATAATTATACTCACCCTAAGTTCCCTGTTGCTATGTGGTCCCTCTAATCTTCCACTTCCTGATCCGCGGCACTACGCATCACTTCCTGCTCACCTGGGCTCGTGGGAGATGTGAGTAATCATTTCCCATGAGTCAGTGGGCATTCCTGAGCTGTAAAATCGTGTTATTTCCAGACAGGAAATGACACAATTTTGTGTGTGAGAGACATGTTATCTATGTTGCCATAACAACGGGGTGGGACCTTCCTCCATCGCTGCCCGTCGTTATAGCAACAAGACATACACTCGAGATCGAGAGGTGCATGCTGGTTACCCAGCATGCACCTTATCCAGGAAGAGACTTGAGGAGGGTGTGAATGGGCTTCACATGCCCACAGCTAAGATGGGAACTCCCAGTAAAGAAAAAATCAGCAATGTAAGTACAAAATACATAGGAAGACTACCCGGATTTAAAGCTATCAATTACTTTATTTATCTATAATGCATACTAACTAGGTGGATGCCAGCAAAAAAAAAAAAAAATGTGGGCGGAACTCCGCTTTAACCAAAACTTTATTTTCAATACAGTGGAATAGTGAAAACCTTGGTCAGGGTCCTATTCATGTCCATATTGCGGAGATCCCCCCCACTTTCTATCCCAGTGCCACCACCACAAACGACAAAGGGAAGCGTTGTCACTGGGGCAGGATCTACCTGCTCTAAAACCAGGTCTATAATATATAGTAAGCCTTACACAGGTAATGTTTGTTATGTCCATTTTAAAGATGAAAATGATTAGAATGGTTGAATATTTTAATTGCTGACCCCCACCATCATTTTCATCTATTTAAATTGGAAGGAATGTGTGCTATTTCTGAATTAATCAAACAATCAATAAAAGCACAAAATAGTTTTCAACCAACTTATGTTATTAAAGCTGATTTCTAACCAAAACCTTAATTTTCAATACAGTGGAAGGGTGATAATCTCGGTCAGGGTTTTAATTTATGTCCATATTGTAATACCCCTCACTTTTTATCCCAGTGACACCATTACAAAAGACAGGACTTTTCACTGGCGCAGGAAGGCAAAGACAACAATGTAAACTTGACTGAGGTTCTAACTCTTCTCTTTTTTCATAAAAGAAAAAAATGTTTTTCTTGCCAGCTGCGTCCCTGATAGTTAAAGGGATTTTCCATCACTTCCTTCCCATTGGCACCCTGTCATTGTAATAGTATGTGAAAGGCTGTCTCCACAATAGGGAAACTGATGGCAATCAAAACCTAATCCTATCCCACTCTAACCAAAACTGAAAAAGTTTAGTTGAAGTTGGCTTTGAGGGGCTCATGTGCACAGGGACAAGTGAATGCATGTTTTGTGTTGCTGTGCCTTATGGTTAATTGTTTTACTTTTCAAATCCATGTACATGAACACATTAGACTGAAATTTTATACAACATTTGATTAATTTAAACAATTTGATCAAACATTGGATGAATAGTGTTATTTTTTTTTATGGAAAGCTGCCTATACTCTTTATATGAAGTCTAAATGCCTTGTAGAAAATGTCATGTTCTTTGCAGGTGTGGGGACAGTTGAGCTATTTTATCATTTTTTTAGATTGTTTTTATTTTATTTTATTGCCACAAGTTAGTAGTTACATTTCCCTTGCAATCATAGATTTGAGAGACTATACTCTAATGTATTTGTTACTTTTCTGCCATATTGATTTAGTTTCTCTCTATTTTTTTTTCTAGCCATGCATACCCCTGCTCCCGCAGAACTCTTTATATCTGGAGCCATTCCAGGATCCGGTACATTTCCATCATCCTCTGCCCTTTCGGCTTACCAGCACCCAGCATCATTTAGTGGTAGAAGTTTCCCTGTAACATCTTCATTAACTCTTCAAGACGCCACCTTCAGCCCTACTTCTAATGGACTCCTCTCTCCTCATGATCCACTTCTACATATAAAGTCATCACAGTCCTCTGTTCCATCCTCCCTTAGTTTTGATCGGCTTGGCAGCACGGTATTGGGCACTGGATTACCATCTCAGAGTTCTGCCTATCGTAGTGCCCAAGAATCAGCTTCACGTCACCTTCCTTCCCAGTTCAACCTCCTGTCCTCTTCTCTCGGACCTTCGGAACAAACATCACAGCTCTACAATGCCTCTGTATTCTCAAGCTCCCCAGCCTCTTCAATTGAAAGAGCAATGCCTAGACAAGATAGCGTTATTAAGCACTACCAGCGGCCCTCCAGTGCACAGTCCCAGCTTCCCTCAGCCGCAGCTGCTGCCCACTCCCTGCAGCACTATCTTAGTTGTGGTGGCAGTTACCAGCAAATGCAGCACCGCTCTAGCTTGTCATGCAGCCCATTAGGGGACCAGTCACCTGTCAGCAGCGAGGGTTCGCAGAAAAACTCACAAGCACGCCAGGAACAGTCTCAAAGCTACAGACCAATAATACAGTCACCAGGTTATTCAACATCTTCCTCTTCCAACAAGTCCAAAAGCTACTCAGCATCTAGGCAGACTCCTCGATCCACTGCCACTCCAAAGTGCCAAAGCATTTCCACCACTGGACAGACACACAACTACTCCTCCTCCACTCCAAAGCCCAGCTCTGTTATTGCTAGCCAGTCTCAGGCTTACTCCCCTGGACAGCCACAGAATCTTTTATCCATGTCCCAGTCACAAAGCTATTCTGTAACTCAGTCACAGAACCTTTCAGCTGTTACTCAGTCACAGGGCTTTACATCTAGCCAAGCCCAAGATTTGACCAGCGGAAGCAAATCCCAAAGCTTTTCGACTAGTCAGTCTCAAGGGTTGCAGACTTGCGTGAGCCAGAATCAAACCTACTCACCAGATCATTTGCAGGGGTTGTCATCAGTAGGCCAGATTCCAAATTACAGTGTACAAACTGAGTCTCATGTTTCTGCCAGCCAGGCACCTAGTTATGTTCCTGCTCATTCACAAGGCTTACCAACTGCTAGTCCTTCCCTAAGTTACAGCACTGGCCATTCACCAGCTATGTCCAGTCACGCTCAATCTATTGGTTATTCTTCAGTTAGCCATGGCCAAAATTTATCTGATTCGAGTCCCTCTCAAATAATCCGACCTCTCCAGTCTCCTACATCAAGTCGCTCTCAAAGTGTAGCTTCTCCTGGTCAGTCTCAAAAGTATTTGACTTCAGTACTTTCACCATCTTTCATGCAGGCTTCCCATTCACAAAGCTATCAAAACTCCCAACCCTCCTTAGAAAGAACACCATCCTACAGCAAACCAAAATCTGATTCTGATCTTCTTTCCACTGAAAGGACAGACGATGAAGACTTTCTTATTCAGCACCTATTACAGTCACAAAGTCCACCTCGAGTCTCCTCTGAAAGCCTAGTTGAGTGTGAGGAAAGGTCTAATAAATCAATGGCATATGAAATGAGCAAAACCGAGGAGAGGTATCACCTGCAAAGTGTTATAAGGACTAATTCCAACTTGGACAACCAAGGGTTAGAGTTGTCTCTTCAGAGCTTAAAAGACAAGAAAAAAGCGGATCGCCATAAAGAATACGCCAACACAAGGTCGACTCCAGAGTCTTTGGGAACATCTGTTGTGCATTATAGTCACCAGACTGGTCCCATGGATTCATACACTCAGGACATGAAAAAGTCAGTAGACCATCTACCACACATGGACACCTCAAGTAAAGACTTGTACTCCGCTCATTCAAACCTGCAAAAGACTCCTGAGCATGCCTCGCAGGCTCACAGAATGGTTGCTGAAAGTCAGTCAATGGAGACTCACAGCATGCTTCAAAGCCAGCAAGGCACTCCAATGATGATGGATACCTCCCCGGATCTGCCACTTTCTCTTACCCACCAGCCAACCACTCAGCAACCACAGCTCTTGCAGTCAGTTCTCACCCATACCCAGAGTCAGTTGCAGGCACACCAGAGAAAAGTACAGACACCCATGGATGTTCACCTTTTGGAACCACAAAGGATCCAAGCTGAAGCACAATCTCCGCAGCTACAGATGCAACTGCAGTCTCAGGCTCTGGAGGCTCATTTACAGTCCCAGCAAATGCAAGCTCATGTGCGCTCACAGTCTATGGAGGTACACTCTCGTTCTCAGTCAATAGAGGCACAGCTGATGGATTCCCACCCGTTGCAAACAGACCAGCAATCTCCTCAGCTGCAGGCACAACTTCAGTCAGAGCGCATGCAAGCAGAGATGCAGCCAGAAAGAATGCAGGCATCACTCCAATCTGAAGGCATGGAGCTTCCCCAGAGCGATGCTATGCAAGCATTATCACGGCCCCAAGAAATCCAGGACTTCCTGGAACCTGATTTGAACTTAGAGACACATTTGGGCCAGGCTGGACCTGTGCAAAATCAGTCGCACCTCTTGTCTGATGCAGGAGATCCCCTGCGATTAGATGCAGAGTCCTCCCAACAGGTGCCCCAAGCTCAGATGGAGCCCAAGGACCAGTTTGATAGTCCAAGTCCTCAAGGTTCAAAGCAGAGGTTTGTTCCATTGACATCCATTTGCTTTCCTGACTCTCTTTTGCAAGATGAGGAGAGAAGCTTTTTTCCAGGAATGGAAGATATGTTCTGTCCACCGCCTTGTGGGAATGATGAGTTTCCTAAAGCAAGTTGTGCTGATGATGGTTCTCAGAGCATGGACAGGAATGAGGCCATGAAAAACAGTTATGAGATGATGCAGTCTAGCCAAGGCTATTCAGGTTACTGCACCTCCGAAAGTAATGACAATCAACAGAATGTTCACTTGGGGCTTGATTCTGTATCTGTCAAACATGAACTACCATCAACTGTCAACACAGAACAGTTAGGTCTAATTCAATCTGGTCATAGCCAGCAGTCTTCAGAAGTGAAACCTGGCCTGACATCACCTATCTTTTGCTCTTCCAAACCTAAAAAACTGCTCAAGACATCATCGTTCCACCTGCTGAAGAAAAGGGAACCATCTTTCCAGCCTCCCAAGAAAAACTATGCCCAAGAGTATGAGTTTGAAGATGATGAAGACAAGGAGGATGTACCTGCAGATATTAGATTAAATAGCCGTAGATTACCTGATCTTCTCCCGGATCTTATTTCTAGCTGCCGTACTCGTCCTAACATTAGTCCTATGGGAGATATTGACTTTTGTCCACCAAATAACATGGATGGTCCAAAGAGACGAGGCCGAAAACCCACTAAACCGAAAAGAGAAGGTCCTCCAAGACCCAGGGGAAGACCAAGGATCAGACCTCTCGTAGAACCTCATGTGCTGGGGCATGATGGTGTTAGAAGGCCCAGAGGAAGAGGTAGGGGGAGAGGAAGGAGACTGACAGATGAGGGAAGAGCGAGCATGCCAATGGAGCCACTGAAACCACTAAAGGTACCTGTAATGTTATTTCACATAACAGAAGGGTGAAAGGAGAGTAGTTTAAGTGGAGTTCCAGAAAAAAATTAAATAGTTTGTTTTAGGTCCTTTATAAGTGGTTTTTAGGGATGGGCACATTTTTTTTTTTTTTTTTTAAATAGTCAACTTGAGTCATAAATACATTTTAAAAAGCCAAGGATCATTAACTAGATAATTTTCCTGCACATTAGCTTTCTGGCCCCTGGGATTTGCTCATCACAGAGTATCATGGACTCCATTCTTAATGCAAATATCAGGTTTTCTTGGGAACTGCAGCACTAAATCCGGATTAAATCTGGCAGGACCCTAAACTAAAATGCTTATCTGTGGGAACCACTCTAATGGCCAAACTCCAGGAGAACATGGAGAGTAAGGGAGTTATGTTAACCTGTAAGCTATTACAGAGGGACTTGATTTAGATAGGTGTTTTCTATTTTTCTGGAAAACCCACTTTAAACCCATTAGGTAAAAAATAGGTATCTTAAAAATTAGATCACGAAATAGTTTTGTGTTGTTTATATATAGTTTTAAGTACAAGCTGGGCATAGTTTCCAAGGATCTAGAACGCTCAATGTGTACATTTTATCTCCTTGGTCAGATCAAGCTGCAAGTGCCAAAAGGGAATGACGCTTTGCAGATGGATCAAGCAGAGATGCTCCCTCCTCCCCAGGAGAACACTTTGGACAACAGCCAGACTCGGGAGAAGATCAAACAGAAGATCAAAGAAGTAGAGGAAAAGCAACCAGAAATAAAGTCAGGCTTCATGGCCTCTTTTTTAGACTTCCTGAAGTCGGGCAAAAGGCAGCAACTACCTACAGCCAACACCAGCCCATCGAAGAACCGGCCACCGTCTGCCCAGCAGGCCTCACAGGCTTCTTTTGGGATGGCGTCCCAGATGCTTTCTGGAACCTTGGACTCTACGGAGAATGATAGCCTAGTTATGAGTTGTACCAGCCCCTGCAAAAGGCTGGATGATGAACTGAAAAGAAATTTGGAGACATTGCCTTCCTTTTCTTCAGATGAGGAGGACTCTGTCAGCAAAAACCAGGACTTGCAGAAAAGCATCTCTTCAGCTATATCTGCCCTGTATGATCCCACTGACCGCAAGGAGCCAGAAAGTGCAGGTTAGTACATTCCTTAAAACAGAGTTATATGCAAGAAGCTAAGCACTTTTCCTCTACCCATGTGAGCTGTTTTGGTGCCAAATGATTTGTACGTCTGGTTAGCTATTCTTGATATTCACTCACTCCTATAGGCAGTGTGGTAAGGTGCCTTATCCCACTATTCTTTCTGTTTTGTGGTAAAAGCAATGAACCTTGGTTAGGGACTTGATCTGTTCTTTTATTTAGTAGTGAAAGCAGCAGCACACTAATCCATCATCCTGCTCTTTTCCTCTATCAGCAAGAGTTTCAGTTTCAGATTGACATCACTGTTCAATCCAGATTAGCGTTTAAATCTGTTTGCTTCCCTCATTCTCAGTCCTGCTGTGGAGAGGTTTACAGAACAACAGACTAGGCTGCTTTGGATATGTTTGAAGATTTTCTAATAATAATATGCTTAGTTTAGAGTTTTATTTCTTTAAAATATAATGTTTTTTGTTTAATTATGGATTTTAAGAGATTATAGATGTTTTACTTTTTTTATTATATTAATTTTTGATTTCCTCCCCCCAAAAAAAAGAAACCCTACACAAGGCGTGAAATTTCATTCCCCATGGAGCAATTAAATTTGTCTGGAAAGAGAGCCTGGATGGTGTAGTAAAACCGATATTCCCTTAAGTTAGTGTTGATTCATAACTGGATAATTCTGGGTACATTAAGTATTTTACTTCAATTCACAACCCTTTGAAAAACAAGGGGTTGTGAATTGAAGTAAAATATGTTTATCTATACAGGTAGCTTTAGTGTTTGTAAATTCATATTACATTAGTTAACCCTTCATTAAGGGTAGGCTATGTGTTCCTGCATTTTTTACCTACTGGTGCATATATATTTAATTTACCACAAAGAAGGCTGGCTTCTCAATAAATTTTCTTTTTATCTTCAGCACCTGCTGTAGTTGAGGAGACGGTGTCCAGCCCTGTGCCTTCTGAGCCTTCATCACAGCCGGAGCCACCAGTGGCAGTCTCCCCACCATCTCCTCAAGAAGCTCCTCCTCCTCCTCCACCAGAAGAGCCCCCTTCCCAGTCATCCCCTGAACAGGAGGAACCAGAAGATTCTAGACCTCTACATCTGGCTAAAAAACAGGAGACAGCTGCTATTTGCGGGGAGACCGACGATGAAGATGTTGAGAGCAGCGGGGAGGGTATCTTCCGGGAGAGAGATGAGTTTGTCATTCGAGTGGAAGACATCCAAGCTTTAAAGGTATGCAATTTTGTCAGCAATGCCTTTGTTTTGCTTTAAAGTAGTGGTGCACCGAATGGAAATTTTGGTGCCAAAACCGATACCGAAAATTTAGGATGCACTAGGCCGAAAACCGATACCGAAAATGAAAGTTTTTAAAAAATAATTATATTTTTTATATATAGTTGTATTATATTCCACTTTTAATTAATATCATCAGTTTAAATTAATATGAATTTGTTGGCCATTATTGGCACTTTTAGTGCAAGAAAAGCAGTCTGCAGTTTGTGACCATCTCTTGTATCATGTCTGCAGTCTCTTACTTATACTTCAACACATTGCTAATAGTATTGGCAAATTTTCCACTTGGTGCACCTCTAGCAGACATGATACAGGAGACGGTCAGAGACTGCACACATAGCACAGGAGATGGTCAGAGACTGCAGGTGTACTACAGGAGATGGTCAGAGACTGCACACATAGCACAAAATATGGTCAGAGACTGCAGGTGTACTACAAGAGATGGTCAGAGACTGCACACATAGCACAGGAGATGGTCAGAGACTGCACACATAGCACAAGAGATGGTCAGAGACTGCAGGCGTACTACAGGAGACGGTCAGAGACTGCACACATAGCACAGGAGACGGTCAGAGACTGCACACATAGCACAGGAGACGGTCAGAGACTGCACACATAGCACAGGAGATGGTCAGAGACTGCAGGTGTACTGCAGGAGATGGTCAGAGACTGCACACATAGCACAGTAGATGGACAGAGACTGCAGGCGTACTACAGGAGATGGTCAGAGACTGCAGGCATACTACAGGAGATGGTCAGAGACTGCATGCGTACTACAGGAGATGGTCAGAGACTGCACACATAGCACAGGAGATGGTCAGAGACTGCACACATAGCACAGGAGATGGTCAGAGACTGCACACATAGCACAGGAGATGGTCAGAGACTGCAGGCGTACTACAGGAGACGGTCAGAGACTGCACACATAGCACAGGAGATGGTCAGAGACTGCAGGCGTACTACAGGAGATGGTCAGAGACTGCAGGCGTACTGCAGGAGATGGTCAGAGACTGCATGCGTACTACAGAAGATGGTCAGAGACTGCACACATAGCACAGGAGATGGTCATAGACTGCACACATAGCACAGGAGACGGTCAGAGACTGCAGACATAGCACAGGAGAGAGAGGGAGAGAGACAGAGAATGAATAGGAGAGAGAGAGGGAGACAGAATGAGAGAGAGAAGAGAGAGAGGGAGAGACAGAGAGAGATTGATTGGAATGCTGAGCAGTATATCAGTTTGGCCGCTTTCATTTTTTCACAGGCCAGCAGGGAGGGGTGGCAGAGGGTATGTGTGGAGTTAAGTGCAGACATGCTGGAGGTGATGTGCACGAAGTCACCTGCACACAGTGACACACATAGCAGAGGACAGAGCAGCCATCGGAGGGGGAGGAGGGAGCAAGTGGATGGGTTTTCTGGTGACCGGCATCTAATTTCAGCACGGCATGTTTTATCAGATGCTTCCCATGCCCCCTCCCTCCCAGCCTCTGGTGTTCAGGATCAGCCCTGAATGTCTGTGCCTGCTAGCATCTCACGCTGTGTCACAAGCTGCATTAAATCGCCGGGCAGCTCTGTAACAATGTCCAGAGGCTGCCTAGGAGGCGGGACATTGTTACAGAGCTGCCCAGTGATTTAATCCAGCTTGTGACACAACATGAGATCATGAGAAGGGAGGGGAGGACTCAGGATGATACAAGTGCGGCACCCGGCGGGGTGGGGTGACCCTGTTTGACCCCGCCCCTTTTTCGGATTCATTATCAGCATTTTTTTTCTTTCGGCAATTTGGCGAAAATGCCATTTTCGGCCAAAACGTTTCGGCCGCCAAAATTTTGGTGCATCCCTACTTTAAAGGATAAGTTCACTTTTTTTACTTTTTTAAAAAAAGTAATAAATGCACATTTTTATTTTTGCAGGTAAGAAATGTGCATTGCTTATTTGTTGCAGGAGCCTGTAAAGCATTTCATCAGGGATCAGCAGATCGCTGGTGCCATTTAAGTCTCCTGCAGATCTGTCAGTGTATCGGCTTGCTCATACCCTGGACCGCTGTGGTAGTTCATTGAAAACTACAAGCCAACAGCCACAAAGGCTGTTACAAAAGCTTGTAGTTTTCCATTCACAGGACACAGAGAATGAGTGATGTGGCCAGGCGGGCAGGTGAAGCCCCTCTCAGCCACGTTTATTAAATTTTTTTTACAGCTAACGGGGTAGGGGAGAAGATCCCAACTAGCTGTCAGATCGGGGAGGTGCGGGGGCCAGTCTGTTCATAACATGTTACACCCTGAATATGTTTGTAACATGTTACGAAAGGTGAGCTTATCCTTTAAGAAACCTGTTGATTTGTAGAAGTTAATAAACTGGTGAGATGAATAAACTGCAAGCATGTAGAGATGCCTGCACTTACCCTTTAAACTTTTTAAGTAGACAGAATGATCAGAGTGTTGATGATGGAAGTACGGTGTAATTTCTCCATAATTTAGGTCTAATTTAATGATTGGATTACTGACTCCATAGATTATTTGGTATTAAACTGCATCAATTATGGGGTGATACAGTACGGAGTACCACATCCAGATTGTAATAGAGAACACAACAAACAAAATAGATAAACTAAGTACTTACAGTAGCTCACAAAAGTGGGTACACCCCCTCTCATTTTTGTAAATATTTTATTATATATTTTCATGTGACAACACTGAAGAAATGACATGTGCTACAATGTAAAGTAGTGAGTGTACAGCTTGTATAACAGTGTAAATTTGCTGTTCCCTCAAAATAACTCAACACACAGCCATTAATGTCTAAACTGCTGGCAACAAAAGTGAGTGTACCCAAAATGGAAAAATGTCCAAATTGGGCCCAATTAGCCATTTTCCCTCCCCAGTGTCATGTGACTCATTAGTGTTACAAGGTCTCAGGTGTGAATGGGGAGCAGGTGTGTTAAATTTGGTGTTATCGCTCTCACTCTCTCATACTGGTCACTGGAAGTTCAACATGGCACCTGATGGCAAAGAACACTCTGAGGATCTGAAAAAAAGAATTGTTGCTCTACATAAAGATGGCCTAGGCTATAAGAAGATTGCCAAGACCCTGAAACTGAGCTGCAGCACGGTGGCCAAGACCGTACAGCGGTTTAACAGGACCGGTTCCACTCAGAACAGACCTCGCCATGGTTGACCAAAGAAGTTGAGGGCACATGCTCAGCGTCATATCCAGAGGTTGTCTTTGGGAAATAGATGTATGAGTGCTGCCAGCATTGCTGCAGAGGTTGAAGGGGTGGGGGGGGGGGGGTCAGTCTGTCAGTGCTCAGACCATATGCCACACACTGCATCAAATTGCTCTGCATGGCTGTCATCCCAGAAGGAAGCCTCTTCTAAAGATGATGCACAAGAAAGCCTGCAAATAGTTTTCTGAAAACAAGCAGACTAAGGACATGGATTACTGGAACCATGTCCTGTGGTCTGATGAGACCAAGATAAACTTTGGTTCAGATGGTGTCAAGCGTGTGTGGAGGCAACCAGGTGAGGAGTACAAAGACAAGTGTGTCTTGCCTACAGTCAAGCATGGTGGCGGGAGTGTCATGGTCTGCGGCTGCATGAGTGCTGTTGGCACTGGGGAGCTACAGTTCATTGAGGAAAACATGAATGCTAACATGTACTGTGACATACTGAAGCAGAGCATGATCCCCTCCCTTCGGAGACTGGGCCGCAGGGCAGTATTCCAACATTGTAATGGCCCCAAACACACCTCCAAGACGACCACTGCCTTGCTAAAGAAGCTGAGGGTAAAGACGATGGACTGGCCAAGCATGTCTCAAGACCTAAACCCTATTGAGCATCTGTGGCGCATCCTCAAATGGAAGGTGGAGGAGCGCAAGGTCTCTAACATCCACCAGCTCCATGATGTCATAATGGAGGAATGGAAGAGGACTCCAGTGGCAACCTGTGAAGCTCTGGTGAACTCCATGCCCAAGAGGGTTAAGGCAGTGCTGGAAAAGAATGGTGACCACACAAAATATTGACACTTTGGGCCCAATTTGGACATTTTCACTTTGGGGCATACTCACTTTTGTTGCCAGCGGTTTAGACATTAATGGCTGTGTTGAGTTATTTTCAGGGGACAGCAAATTTACACTGTTATACAAGCTGTACACTCACTACTTTACATTGTAGCAAAGTGTCATTTCTTCAGTGTTGTCACATGAAAAGATATAATAAAATATTTACAAAAATGTGAGGGGTGTACTCACTTGTGAGATACTGTGTGTGTGTGTGTGTGTGTGTGTGTATGTATGTATATGTATATATAGTATATACAGTACATATACACAAATACACACAGTATGCTGACTTTATGGTAGCCATTCACAGGAAATAATGGATATTACTTTACACATACAGTTTCACAGTTAGGTTGAAAAAAGACACAAGTCCATCTAGTTCAACCAATAAAAAAAAAAAAAAAATCATACAACACCTATACACAATCCTATACCCACGGTTGATCCAGAGGAAGGGTAAAAACCCCAGCAAAGCATGATCCAATTTACTTTGTATTAGACTTAGTGAGGAAGTCATGATTTTCAACTTTTCTCTTGTCCCCACAGCTTGCTTTGCAGACAGGCCGCGAGCCCCCTCCAATCTGGCGGGTTCAAAAAGCGCTACTGCAAAAATTCACCCCAGAGATCAAAGATGGGCAGCGCCAGTTTTGTGCCACCAGCAATGTAAGTAACTCTGGAGGTTTATTTTTTAAACCAAAGTTGTAACCTGAACAATTGAGTAAAACCTTTCCTGTATTCAATAAGGTGTGATAAAAAGTTGTTTTAAAGCAGACCTAGTCTAAAAGTTAAAAAGTTAGTAGTAAACTTCAATTTTTAATTTGTACCTACAGGTCAGCCAATAATAAGGCTTATCTATAGGTATATTGACAATCTCCTAAATGTGAACTATTTAGGAGATCTTCAGATGTGCAGCAGCGGGTGACGTCACGGGTGCATGGGCAATGTGCTCTGAATGAATGCCACACACTTGAGTATGCAGTCCATTGAGAGTGCTGTGCCTCAACTGTGACTTCCACGTGCATGCGCGGGAGTGACGGCATTGTGGCTCATCCAGTGAAAGGGCCAAGGTGAAGATGGAATCCCTGTCAGCGGTGTTAGTGTGCCGCTGGAGGACTCCATTTTACAGGTACGTTTTTCATAATGTGCTAGTATGCGATGCCTGCTAGCACATTATGCCATTTAGCTTGCAGAGGACCAATTTTTATTTATTTACGGGTTATAGTTTACTACCGCTTTAAATCCAGTGTTTCTTCATCCAAATTTCAATGTATGCTTCTTTTTTATAGACCTGTATTCATGATTATATAATTTATAGTATAAAGGACACGTTGGATGAACTTTAATTTCTCTTTATGGTCTACCATTGGATACTTATTACATTAAATTAATTGATCATTTATCACGTTTTTACATGCTTTACTTTATGAAAGCATGTTTAAGTGTGTGTGTATGCACTGTATAGAGTGTGTGTATGTATATGTACTGTATATACTGTGTGTGTGTATGTATGTATGTATATGTATGTATGAGGGTAAAGGTGATGGACTGGCCAAGCATTTCTCCAGACCTAAACCCTATTGAGCATCTGTGGGGCATCCTCAAATGGAATATGGAGGAGTGCAAGGTCTCCACCAGCTCTGGGATGTCGTCATGGAGGAGTGGAAGAGGACTCCAGTGGCAACCTGTGAAGCTCTGGTAAACTCCATGCCCAAGAGGGTTAAGGCAGTGCTGGAAAAGAATGGTGGCCACACAAAATATTGACACATTGGGCCAAATTTGGACATTTTCACATAGGGGTGTACTCACTTTTGTTGCCAGCAGTTTAGAAATGAATGACTGTGTGTTGAGTTATTTTGAGGGGACAGCAAATTTACACTGTTATACAAGCTGTACATTTCACTACTTTACATTGTAGCAAAGTGTCATTTCTTCAGTGTTGCCACATGAAAATATATATAAAAAAAATTACAAAAATGTGAGGGGTGTACTCACTTTTGTGAGATACTATGTGTGTGTGTATATATATATATATATATTATAATGTGACGTGCAGCACTCTAATGTATTTGTCACAAAATCTGCTCAAGAATTTTTAAAGATTTTTGCCCATTTTGGCTGTTCCTGAAAGTATTTCCTTGCAGAGTGCAATGTCAAAAGGTCCACTATCTATTTTCACAATCTATGCCATGGTATAAAAAAAGCATAGTACTATTTAGTAAATCTGTGCAGTGAAGCAGAATATTTATTAATGGCAAACAATTCTTCTCTCTGTTCAGTATTTGGGATACTTTGGTGATGCCAAAAACCGGTACCAGCGTCTGTATGTCAAGTTTCTTGAGAATGTCAACAAAAAGGACTATGTAAGGGTTTGTTCCAGAAAACCATGGCATCGTCCTCTTCAGACCATGAGGTATGGCACTTCTGTTAGAGTCTCTGTATTTCTCTAAATGCCAAATTTGGATTCATTGCAAATGCTTAGGGTCGAAGACCTTAAAATGTGCAGGGGGTTTCTCACTGTCAGGGCAATAAGGAAGGTCGAACTCTCTTCCACAATTGGTGGTGGCAGCAGGTAGTATGGCCATTTTTAAAAGACTTTTGGACATGCATCTTTTAAGAACACAACATACAGGGATATGGGAAATACTTATAGACACTGACACACGTACACCTACACCAGTTGAACTGGATGGACTATTGTCTTTATTCAACCTTACCAACTATGTAAGACAATGAAAAATGCTTGAGACTATCCCTTCCATTTAACAGCACACTAACTCCAGAAAAACCATGGCCTGAAATCATGGCCTGACTTGAAAGTCTACCAATCATTCAATGTATTGGCCTTTCTGCAATGAGCTCCACCACTGTGAAAGCCTCTCCCCACTTTGTTATTATGCAGAGAGACTTAATAAAAGGACTATGTTCCCTGTACCTACTGAAAACCTTCTTGCTAGTTCAAATTGTTAGGATTCATTCAACATGTTAAAGTATATGTAAAAAAGCAACATTTTAAGTGTCACCATAACTAGAGGAGAAGGTAAACCTTCCAATGAGGATACATGTGCCAGTGACAGCTGTCTAAGAACAGAATTCCTCTCACTTTGGGAGATTCCTGCTAACATCCTGTTTATCTCCAGGACAGGAAATTAAGGGAAATCTCTCGTAATGATACACAGTCTGCAATAAATAACCTGATGGGCTTGAACCTTTCCCTGCTCCATTTGTAAAAAAAATTGTGGGCTTTACAAGTTATAACCACACATAAAAGTGGTCATATATCCTGTCAGCTGGAAGAAGGTAGGTTGGGAACTAGGGTTGCCATCTGTCCGGGATTCGCCCAGACAGTCCGGGTTCTGAATCATCTTCCAGTTCTCAGACTGCCTGAAACCCGGACAGACCATTCAGGCAGGGGGAGCTCCATTAGCATACTTGCCACTGTGGAGACAGCAGCAGTGTCATTGCTTTAAAATACATACACTGTGCTTGTGTGTGTGTTGGAATCCGAAGCTCCTTTCTGTCTCCCCTGCCTCCAGTCTCCTGCAGGGTCTCTGTTATCTCTAAATTAGCCCCCCCCCCCCCCTCCAATCACTAGTGTAGTGTGCTGAGAGAAATGGGAGGCGGAGCTGGGGAGCCCACACTGTCGGGCTGGCTGCCGCTCACATTACATGCAGGGAGGAGGTGAGCTGAGTTTTCTTTTCTGAGGAGTCTCCTAGGGTGGAAAGCTGCAAACGTTCAGGAGAATTTGTTTTGCAGGTGTTGCAGTTGAAGGGTCAAGGTGACAAGAGAATCGGCAGAGTGTGTGCTTGTCACAGCTAACAGAGATCTCCCAAGCAGCACATATGTCTGTCTATACAAACATCCCCTCATCCTCAGTCCAGATAATGTGAAGTCATTTATGACCATTCATTTACCCTGTGTTTAGGTGGTCAGTTTACATTTCTGATTGTACAGACTCAGAGCCTGGATAATACAGGGTTATATGAATGGTCATACATTACCTTCACATCATCTGGACATACAGAGTGCTAGGACTGGCAGTTTTCATTTAGTACTGTTGTAAATATTAGTGGATGAATACAGTAGCTTTTTTTTTTTTATTAAAGTGGTTGTCAACCTGTGACAACCACTTTAACCTACAGGTAAGCCTAGAATAAGGCTTACCTGTAGGTGCACTGCATATCTCCCAAACCTGCACTGTTCAGGAGATATGCAGTGTTTTGCATGTTCCCACGTCATGTTGGCACATGTGCAGTGAAGAAACGGCCTCCGTGATGTTTCTCCACTGACCCTGTGTCGTGACTGGCGGCTCCCGCGCGCATGCCGGAGTCGCTGCCCCAGAAGGAAGAGGGGCTGAAGATGGACGCGGCCAGCACAGGGGACATCGCTGGACGCGATGAGTTTACTGGGTTTACTTCCTCTTTAAATACATCACTATTTCTCAGCTCCCTACTTCCCACAGTTTGCATCTCCCCCAGACCACTTCATACATCCTCCTGGCAGACATCATTAAGCCTAGGTTCACACTATAGCGATGCAGGAACCAGCACGATTCCAGCATCCGCATCCTTCCTGCAGGCAGTTCACACTGCCCTCTGCAAACTGCTGCGGGTGTCATTACAATGTTAATGACACCCCCAGATCGGTACACAGATCGCAGTGCGAACTGTGGATTCATACAGGAATCGAATCACATGGGTGAGAACACCCATACGATCCGATTCCAGTGCAGGGAAAAACAAGTTCCTGGACCTTTTTCTGTGCGAATCCAATGCGAGTTCAGCTATACAACTGTATGGCTGAATTCGCATTGCTCAGACATCACATGTGATCAGCACCTGCGGTGCGTCCTGCCCCCTAGTGGAGAGACATCATTCCATAGTCCCTTTCCTTATCTTCCCAACATCACTTCCTGGTCACCCTATAGAAACCCCTCCCCTGTCTGCCACTGTCATACCCGCCACACTCCTCTCCTGTACATACTGCCCACTGTCATACCCTCCTCACTCCTCTCCTGTACTTACTGCCCCCATCATACCATCCGCACTCCTCTCCTGTACATACTGCACCCATTATACCCTCCGCACTCCTCTCCTGTACATACTGCACCCATCATACCCTCCGCACTCCTCTCCTGCATATACTGCCCCCATCATTCCCTCCGCACTCCTCTCCTGTCCATACTGCCCACTGTCATACACTCCACACGACTCTCCTGTGCATACTGTCCCCATCATACCCTCCACACTCCTCTCCTGTACGTACTGCAGCCATCATACCCTCTGCACTCCTCTCCTGTACATACTGCCCCCATCATAACTTCCGCACTCCACTCCTGTACATACTGCACCCATCATATCCTCCGCACTCTTCTCCTGTATATACTGCACCCATCATACCCTCCGGACTCATCTCCTGTACATACTGCACCCATCATACCCTTCACAATCCTCTCCTGTACATACTGCCCCCATCGTACCCTCCGCCCTCCTCTTCTGTATATACTGCCCCCCATCATACCCTCCTCTTCTGCCACTCTGCATGTCGCAGAGCTTGGTGCCTCTACGCTTGGGCCTGGCACATTAATGTTGGGTCACAGGATGGCTGCCATGAGGCAGCCATCTTTAAACCTGGGAAACCCACGTTGTTCAATTTCCCGGGGGCCCCATGAATTATCAGTCCGACTGTGGCTACCCAGCAAGGTTGCTCACTGCAATTGTAAGCCAAGAATGTCAACTTTGTTGACTCTGATGTAAAGGTGGACTCTTGCGATTAACTCCATATGATTAGAAATGTTATTTAATAAAAAAAAAAATGTGTATAGTGTATACTACATAAAAGTTGCCTTGCATTGTACAGAGGTAATGAATTTAATGTACTACTAAAAAAAAAAAAAAAAAAAATTTGCCGTGCGCTGCTAATGTGTTCGGGTTTGGCTTAAAGAAAAGGTGGCAACCCTATTGGAAACTCTGAACAAGTGTTATGTTGCAGAGAAGGGCTGCATGCAACCCGGAAACATGCAGAAGTCTGAAACGGTTTCCACATAAATTACCCAGTGCAGACCTGAATGTTTCATGGAGCAGCAAATTCATACGGAAATTGGTCCATCCAAGGATCAGTCATTAACGTTTACTGTAGCCAAAATGAAACTGGTCATGACTCTAAATAGTCACTTCCTCAAGTTAGTACTAGGTGTGCCCTAACTAAACTTCTTGCTGGGTAGTTGGGGACATGACCTCAACCTCACGTAACCTCAAACTAGCAGGAGGAAGTACAAAAAAAATCATAGAATGTAGGAATTTACTAAAAGAGAAGTTGATACTTAGTAAGTGGATTCAAACATGCTTGGGACAAACCTAGATCTATGGGTTTCAGGGGGTACAGGAGGGTCCACTAAAAAAAAAATAACATTTACATTAACTATACAGTCAATGGTTTCCCACTAAAAGAAATTAAAGAATATGTACCCTGCCTTTGCTTATAGCACCGACTGCTTAGAGTCTCTTGACTTGTTGGTGTTCACTATCTGAATTGAAGCACCCTACAGATGAGGAGGGGATCCATAGCATTTATCAGATTCTTAAAAGGAGTTCATGACTCAAAAAAGGTTAAGAACCACAGATCTATACTCAAGCAAAATAAAAAAAAGTGTATGTGGTGTGTGTGTGTGTGTGTGTGTGTATATATATATATATATATATATATATATATATATATATATATAAAGAATCGGTCAGACTTGATGGACCACTTGTTATATTTAACTTTTGCGGACCACCTCCTGTAGCTTTACTCTACAGAGCGGCTCAGCTGTGCGGAATCACGTAAATATATGTGATTTGCATGTCCGGGTATGGGGCATGTGCACCCATCGGCCCGGCTGTGCTGTCATTCACTACAACACAAAAACTATCAGTGTGCGAGTGACAGAAGAAAGCCCTGTGTTGGTGAGCAGTGCCCTGTGTTGGTAACCGGCACATTGCTTAGTAAAACAGCACACAGTACATACACTAAACATTGTTGGACACACAGTTAACCTCTTAATTGCCTCTAAATGTTAACCCCTTTTCAGTCAGTATCATTAGCATATGAGGTTTGGAAATGGCCGCTATCTACAAATCTCGGAATTTGATAGTGGAAGAAGTAAGGCCCTAAAACAATGATGCGTAGCTACTTTTTATAAATGTGTTCAGTAATAAACAGTCTAGCTTGTTTGTCCTCTGACCTGTGGCTATGGGATTGCATTGAGAGTTCATATCCAAATAAACTTCCAATCATTGGTGTCAAGGACCAGAACAAGCAGTGTCCAGTGCTTGTTATGATTAAGTTACATTGCTAGGATTAGAAGCCACTGTGCTGCTGACCTTGGAGAGTGACATCACAACATGCAGCTCTTGTGTTGACATTAAATCAAGTGTTGGCAGTGATAATATACAAGAAATTCTTAAAAAAAAAAAAAAAAATCATCTGCCAAACAGCTGACCAGTCATGAAAGTAGAAATCCATCCAACTGTTTTTATAATAGCAGGGCAAGATTTAGGCTTCTGTTTACCATGCCATTTGAGACTGTGGAGAAGAGACTGTATGACAGACACAATCTTGACAGCCAGAGCTATACTGTAAATTGAACCCCTTGTTTTACATGCTACCATGGAGAAGTCACTTGGAAGTTAGGACTGTCTAGGTCACAATGCTGGTGTCGATGACCTAATAAATTCTTAAAGGAAACCTATATTGAGGGACTAAGGAGACTGCCATTGCTGTGACCTTTATCCTTCTGAAAATGCTAGGTGCCTGGCAGTCATGCTGATCCAGTGGCTTTAGTTATTTGAGGTAATGACCTAAAACAAGTACACAGATCAGGAGTTCTGTCTTCACACTGGCGCTAATATGCATGCTTGTCCTGCGCCAGTGATTCTTAAAGTTTTGAATCCAGAGACAAATGGACAGGCAGTATTTTTATAGGAAGGTCAGAAATGGTAGACCCTGAATTTGGTAGTGCCTTCCATTTTAAACATACAAAGTATATTAAGTTCTTGCTTGCAGTGGTGGCCCGTCCATTAGGGGTGCATGGGCGCTGCCCACCTATCCATGAGTCTGGCCCCCTAATCTACATGCAGGGCACTGGATGCATGGATTCCAATGGTAAGGGGGGTGTACTGCACCAGAACCTGGCCATAGTGGATGGATGTGAGAGCTGAGGTCAACTTGGAGTGGTTTGTTTGATATTGTAAATCGTCGTAGGTACACTCTGACATTAAAAAAAAAAAAGAAAAAAAAAGGATTTAAACTGTGTATTGGAAAAAAATGTTTTATTTCAACTATTTAAAATTAGTTTATAAACGTTAAAAATTATAATAAGAACAAAACCAATTAGGCCTCATACACACGGGCATATGTAAAGAAAATAAGCAAAACGTTGGGGCCCAAAGTCAGGGAAAAATCTGTGGTTTTTTTTCGGCATTTTGCATCGGCGTTAATGTGCTTTAGTGAGCATTGGCGTCAATAGGCGTTTTTTTTTAAAGAAAACATTCCTCTGGTATTTTTTAACCTAAAAACTTTGACGTCAAAAACGCCAGTTAATGTCGGCCCAGCGTTAGTGAGTGTTTTGCGGCATCGGCTTTGAAAACGCCAAAACGTGCTGGCCGTGGGTTCTACTTTCAGCTCACTAACGCCGACGCCCTCTACAGCTCAAAAACATTGGCGTTTTTATGGGGCCATTGAATAACATGGAGAGCTGAAAAAAACGCCAAAAAATGTTCGTGTGTATGAGGCCTTATAGTTTTACTTTAAATTTCCACTTTGAAATTTTACAGCATTGTTTCTTGATGCTATCCCAAGTGTACCACTAGTGTGTTCATTTTTTTTTCCACAGGAGACAAAGTCAAACAAAAGCCCCTGGAGCTAAAAGTCCCGTGGCAGTTACTAAACCAGAAAAGTGCGAGAAACCGGATCGTCTAGTACGAGTGGATACCACTCAGAGAACTGAAAAACCAGAGGCAATAGAGAAGGTAGAAAAGACGGAGAGCACTGAGAGACCTGATAACGTAGAAGAAGAAGAGACAACCAATGAGAAACATGAAAGCATTCAGCAACCTGAAAAGTGTATTACTAATGAAGAACCAGAACAGCAAAATATCACAACCAATGCAGTAAAGGAACCAGCCATAGAAGATGGCGAAAAGTTGGAAAACATTGAGGCAATTGTAAAGACTGATTCAGTGCTGCGAAATGACAAAGAAGATCTGGTTGAGGAGAGGGATGTTCCCGAGCATTTGGAGAAGACAGACAAGACTGGACTTGTGGTTAAACCTGACAAGGTTGAGCCAGTGATCACGGCAGAAAAAAATGAGCCGATACCAAAACCAGAAATAACAGAATCCGTGATCAAACCTGAAAAAGTCGAACCGGTGGCAAAATCGGAAAAGTCAGATATCACTTTGAAAAACGAAAAGAGTGTCCATGTGGCAAGACCCGAAAAGCAAGAGCTTACTCTGAAGGCAGATAAGGTTTCTGCTCCTGAAAAAGCCGAAAAGTTAGAACTTGCTGTAAAGTCAGAAAAGGTTAGTCAATCAGCCAGACAAGGAAAGTTGGAACGTGTTGTAAAGCCTGAAAAGAACTCAACTGCTGCTAAACGAGAAAAGTTAGACCGCATTTTAAAACAAGAAAAAGGTACTTCAGGATCAAGGCAAGGAAAAGAATCTGTTGTAAAGCCAACAGTTCCAGGAAAACAAAATAAAAATGAAAAATTGGAGAAAAATACTCCAGCTTTTAAAGCAGAAAAGTCCGAAATTGCCGGTAAGTCAGAGAAGTTAGAAATTTCTAGAAAGGCTCAAAAGGCTGAAGTTGTTGGAAAGACCAGTTTACCACCTGAAAAGCCAAGTAAAGAGGATGTCTTGGAAGCACCAGACAAAGAAGAAGGGGTGAGGAAACCTGAAAAAATGGAGACACCCAGTAGAATTGAACACAATGATGCAATGAAGCGACAGCCAAAGCCAGAATCGTTGGAGCAAACCCCAAAGGTGGAGGCTGTGAATAAACTTGAGAAAGAGCCTACTGAAGAAAAGGCAGTGAGGACGGAGAAAGCTGAAAAAACTCCAAAGTTGGACAAGCCTGGAAAGGGAGACCGTGCAGATAGGACTGGGAAGGTGGAACGTTCAGAGAAACCAAGTAGGACTGAGAGAATGGATAGATCACCGAGGGCAGAAAAAGAAAAACATACAAAGGTGGAGAAGCTAGAGAAATCTACTAGAGCTGAGAGAGCATCCAAGACTTCCAGGACAGATAGACATTCAAAGACGGATAAATTCGAGAGACCTGAAAAGATGCCCAAGTTGGAAAGGATAGAAAAATCACCAAAGGTGGAAAAAGTGACAAGGAATGACCGAGTTGATAGGAATGAGAAGCCAGTGAAGGAGAAAATTGAAAAACACACAAGGGCTGAAAAAGTGGATAAAGTGGATCCACCTGCTCCTAAAGTAGCACTGAAACCCAAGCAGAAGCCCACAAAAGTGAAGGCTGAACCACCACCGAAGAAAAGGAAAAAATGGCTTAAAGAGGTGGTATCATCCTCTGATTCAGATTCCTCCCCTGACCAGCAGAGTGAAGAAGGTAAGAAGCTAAAGTGTACATATTTTTGTTTTCGAAATATTCTCATTGTGTGTGTACTGTTAGGTGTCCTCCTTGCTGGCCTCTTCTAGTGAAGTAGGGCAAATTATGAATTCAAGTGGAAATCCTTACAAAAATGTTCAATATTTATCAATGTTTGAATGAATTGTCTGAGTGCTAAGGCTTGTCTCAATTCTTACCTGTTGGGAACAGTGGCCCATATACAATACTTTTATCCTTTATAGTCCCACTATATCAGGTGCCCCCAACGCACTTTCTATTTACAGCTCTGGGACTGCTTGAAGCCCCCTTACGGATGTGCTAAAGTCCTCTTTGGAGGACCTCTGCCCTTTTTGACCCAAATTACCCAGTTATTTGCAGATCCTGTATCTAATTTACCCCCTGACCTTATCAGCTTTTAAGCCATGGGCTTCAAAGACTGTCTAATTGTGAGTCAGTCAAGTATTTGACTGATTTCAGTGTTCTGTTCTTACTCCTGAATTACAGGCGATTGTTTTGGCTCTTACTGATGCAGTGCGCACCTCTCGGAGTTGCAGAATCAGCCTGTTGCTTCTACCAGTACGGTTTTGTGAGGATTTTGTTTTTGATTTTGTTTGTCTCACCATAACGAGGTGCTTACTGTACCAGTGGAGAATGCACTGTCTTTAAAGTAGCCCTACAGGCAAAACATTTTTTTTTTCATTTTGGATAGAGTAAGGGAATTCCTTGGGGACCCCCAGGTCACCAGAACTAGTGTCCCCATTGGAAGATTTCCCCTCTATTACTTTTCTGGGGACAACCCAAAATTTAGGATATTCTTTTACTTTCACTTTCAATGAATATGGTAAACAGGACAAATAGAGAGGATAAATCTCCTAAACGGGCACATTCAGCAATAAAGACTGACAAGTGTTGTAATCCCTCTGTACTCTATCCAAAACTAAAAAAAAAAAGTTTTGCCTTTTAGTTATACTTTAAGGACCCAACCGCCAATTGGTTGGAATCTCTCTTTAGAGCTCTGTTCTTGTTGGCGGTTCTTGCACTACACCTGATCCTGGCTGTGACTTTACTGGCTGCTCAAAATTCTTTAAAATAAATCCATCCACTGCTGTTGATATCTTGCTTATTGACTGTGTGGAGCAGATGTCTGTTGCATTAAAGTAAAACTAAAGGCAAAACTTTTTTTTTTAGTTTTGGATCGAGTGGAAAGGGATTATAACACTGCTCAGTTTTTTATTGTTGCCTCTGCCCCCATTAGGAAGATTTATCCTCTCTTATTTGTCCTGATTATCATTCGCATTGAAAGTGAAATTAAAAGAAAATCCCAAATTTTGGGTTGTCCCCAGAAATGAAAGAGGGGAAATCTTCCAATGGAATGGATTACCTTAATTTGCAGTGATTTCTTCTCTCTTCCTGTTTCGGCTATGGGACAGGTAGTGAAGGGAATCTCCCCAATGGGACACAGATGGCAAAAAATAAACCAACAGGGGTTATAACCCTCCCTTACTCTACACAAAAAGGGGGGAAAAAAAAGGTTTGCCTATGGTTCTAATTCAAGTTTTAGCCACGATAGTTGGCTCCCATCTTATCTCTCATGTGCCTCATGTCGATGCATATGCTTAGGGCACTTTGAATAAAGAACTGCAAAACTTTTGTGCAAGTGTTTGATCTGCAAGGTTTTCAAGGGACAATGTCTCTTGAAGCCATGATCATTAATGCTACTAGCTGCAAGAGCACCCATATTTTTTACCAGAAGAAACCTAAGGAACAGATGGTGAAGTTGTCTCTGCCTCTGACTGTTAGGAAACCTTCTTGGTTTCTCCACTGCCTTGACTTCAACGTCAAGACCCCCCAAGCTTGGTTACTCATCCACCCGCAAAGCTAGCTTTCCAGGCATGCCAAATCCTCAGACAAGTTTTCTTACTCATGAACGTGCGGCCCAACTTTCCAGACCAGAGCTCATCTGTTGAATTTTACTGACACTTGGACAGCTTGTATTCCAGATGCCTGAATGCAGGAGGGAGTGTCCCAGGGCTGCAATGTCGAGTTTGCTCCCTGCTCATTTCCTTGCTTCTAATATTCCTGTGTCTGTCAATTGTTTCTTCTAGATCAAGGTGGCATTGCCCCAGTCCATGTGGCATAGTGGTTCCAGCGGTTTTACTATGGCCAGTTCACTGTCCCTAAATCAAAGAGGGGGCATTCTCCCCATGTTGGATCTCAAGGCTTAGAATGTTTACATTTGAGTTTGAAAGATGTTGATTGCATGTGTCCATCTGTCCAGTGCATCAGCCATTTCTATGCTTTACTTTGTCCCCTACACTACACTCCGTTGTTGCAAAGAAGGGACACATGGAAAAAGGGCAGCACACCCCGAGTATACTAGATTTGGGACAGTTCCCCCATGTGGTCTTTCAGCAGCTTACATATACTCAGTAACAAATTTGTGCAAAAATTCATTCTTTTTATTATACAAAAAAAAATATATCGATTAAAAAAGCTTTATACAGATACTAAAATATGAGCTTTGGTTTACATATTCGAAATACATAAAAAAAAGCATAGTGGTTATTGCACACTACTAGATTTTGGTATTTAAAGATCTGTTTTTAACGCACTTTTCCAAATGCATTTCGACCTATATCATGATGGTCTTTCTCAGGGGGATTGTTTGTATCTGTAATTGTTCCTCAAAGAAAAAGAGAATTCACAATCATTACATACATTTAAGTTAGCATTATGCATGCATATACTTGTTTGTTTTACTTGTCTTTTCATTATAGATTAAAAAGTGCATATTTACCACTATTATGTACATGGGAGACTTATGCTGCCAAAGCTTCTGCATCAATAGTCCTGAGTCCTCTGCAGTCCGTCCTTCCCTCCAAAAGCGATAGCTGGCTCTGAGGGACTTACAAGAGGTCATGTGTTTTGGCACTTGAAGTGGGGGAGAATGCACAGCACATCCGTGTTATGGACATCAATAAGTCCTTTTTCTGGAAAATTTAAAAGTTTGAGTAATAATAAAAGGCAGTGTACTGGGACATTGGCGAACTGCATGCAAGTTTGTCCTTGATCTTATATATTTATTGTTACAGTGCCTTGCGAAAGTATTCGGCCCCCTTGAACTTTGCAACCTTTTGCCACATTTCAGGCTTCAAACATAAAGATATAAAACTGTAATTTTTTGTGAAGAATCAAACGGTTTTGTGTACTGGAGAACATTCAGGGAGTCTCGGTCGATAGCGAAAACCTCCCTTCCTGCCTGACGTCTCCTGAGTCCTGATAACTACGTCTTCGAAACCGTCGTATTCAGAGGGTACATGTATTATCACCATTTATACGTGAAAAATTAGATATTACTTTTCTGTTCATTTTGTTTGTTCATATACGTACGTATTACGATTGAATTTACATACATTACTAACACTTAAGAGAAAAAGAAACTCCTTGTTAATGTCTATGTTTGTTAGGGGGACTCTTTCTGGTAGTACTATATCCAGCTTTACGTAAACCTTTTCACGCAATTTTTGTCTAGAAATTTATGGTTTTAGATCATCACACGTTATTGGTGATACGAAAAAAAATACATAAAGC
>BLSH010448438.1:533372-617138 GCA_018402905.1 Glandirana rugosa | reverse complement strand
GCCACCCGCACGGAACGGGTAAGATGCGGAGGGTCCCTGTGTTGGGGCCGGCTTCGCATCATGTTGGCCAGGTCGGGGAAAGTACAGAGCACTAAGACTCTCGATGCCCCGACCGGCTTCTTGATAGCAGATCATCTTGATTGCAGAAAAAAGAAAAAAGAAAATAAAAAAGAAAATGGTCACAATAGGACCGCAGTTCCCTATGGGGAAGCCAGGTCAACTCCTTGCAAACTAGGCATTGAAACTGGAGAGCTCCTCTGGGAGGGGGGTTTTAATGTAGGAAAAGAGGACGGCCCCCAGGGGAGGGGCCAGCTGAATTCTTTTCCCTGCCTAGTTAACTCCTGGTAAGACGAACATAAAACCCCACAAAGTCAATGAAGAGCTGCGTCTGTCAGTGAACTCGGAGAAAAGGATTTTACGGTAAGTTTTAATAAAATCCCTTTTTTATATGCATGTATTATATAATCGTCCTTGAGATTTTTAAATGCACACCCCATTCAAAATGTAAAGCAGACTTTTATATTATTGTAACAACCCTGACTTGATTAAAGGAGCAGATTAAATTCTTTCCTGTATTAGAAAAAAGCAACCCTTTATGCCATGTCATGTTATGTCATGTGATAGGATCAATTTTCAGGCTGAGCCACGTCTGGCTGGCTCTTCCCGAAATCCTAAGCATTTAGTCACTTGGCACAGGGGGCATCCCAGAAGTTCAGGATAGATGAGCATTGCATATAAATATTAGGTATCTTTGCATCCAGCCAGCTTTAGGGACATCATATGTTATTCTTTGTCTTATGCCTGTCTGAAAGATACTGTTTACAGAGTCCAGTAGCTCAATGTGAAAGCTTCTCACAAGAGAATATGTTAAAGTGGTTGTAAAGGCATAATTTATGGTCAAAATAATGAACATAGTTTACCTGCTCTGTGCAATGGTATTGCTCAGATGCCCTGTACTTTTAAAATCATCGGCTAGTAGGCGCAAACACATCAAAGCTGAAGCCTCGGGATGCCTATCTTACAATGCTCGGCTGGATTTCATTATAATCCACTTTGCGCCTACTAACTGATGCTTTTAAAGTATGGGGCACCCTCTAGTAGTTATTCAGAGTATTTTCATACAATTTTGGCTTTGCGGGTCTTTTTGTATCTCCGGCAGTGCGCCACATGCCTCCTGAAATTCCACCTGGGAATAATAAATGTAAATCTTGAATTTAGTATTTTTTGTTTCCTCTTCTTGGGGCAAACACTATTCTGAACCAAATGAAGATCTTCCAAGTGGTGTTTGCTTTTTGTATTCAAACAAATCTTCCCAATGAAGCCACACATGTCGAAGTATCTACTAGAAGCTGAAATGTTTAAAAGAGACCGTTTCTGTATTTGTACAATGTTAATGATGTTTTATATTGTTGGGGAATAAAATGTGATGATTTTATCCTTTAAAAAAAATTTTAGTCTGTTAATGGTACCTTCTAAAATGCCACAGTGTACTGGTTTTTGAAAACTGAGTTTTATGCAGCTCATATCTGCTGATTTATTTTTGCATACAGAACTCTTGCCTGTGTGACACATACTCCTTCTAACACTCCAATAAATGTCCGTTAATGGCTAGGAGAGTGGGCTATGCTTGAAAATGGTCACTGCATGTTTTAGTTTAGATTTCTCCGCTATTCAGATGAAGATATGGCACCTAGAGATTTTTCTAACATGACAGTGAGCTACATAGAATATAGAGGGGTTGATTTACTAAAGGCAAACCCACTCTATACTACAAGTGCACTTGGAAGTGCAGTCATGTAGATCTGCAGGTAAGATATGAAATGATGGGAATCTGTGCTGATTTCTATCATTCAATCATGTGCAATCAAAAATGCTGTTTTTTTATTTAGCTTGTATGTCCCCCTCAGATCTACAACGACTGCACTTCCAAATGTACTTGCAGTGCTCTTCCAAGTGCAATTGCAGTGCAGTTGTAGTGCACAGTGGATTTGCCTTTAGTAAATAACACTCAGTTGTGTATCCCTTTGCATCAGTTTAAATGAAAAAATGTCATGCATTACTGAAGTGTGCCTTTTAAGTTCCAGTTTGTATATGCTCAAAAATGTTGAATTAATATGGAAAATGATTGGTCTTGATTTGGAAAATCAAAGTTACACTTTAATCAGTCTGGTAGTGTCAGAGGCATGGTTGAAGTCATGTGAGCAGTACGATCAATATTGCTTTCTCAGTGGACATAGATCTGTCTCGTATTACTGACTCGATGAACAACGTCAGGCTGTTTGCTTTGTGTTGCTACACCTTTTCAAGGTCACCAGCTGACAGGTTTTTTTTTTTTTTTTTTTCCCTGCCCCATCCACAGATGAACTTTACCTCCCACCCATGAGAAAAATTGATGGCATTGTAAATGAACACAAGAAGAAAGTCTTGAAGAAGTTTTCACTGAGTTCATCTGTTCAGGTAGGACCTCTGCTTGCCCTATACAACTCACTCAAAAACATATTACATGGTTAACCCAGTAATAAACGCACCAATCAAAAATGAAAGGACTCATGTAAGCACCGTTGGTATCCTAAAAATCCTTCTAAACAGATTGGTTTCTATAACGAGTGCTCCCCCTTAACGGGGAACCAAACTCTGGATACTGTGCCCAAAAGAGCAGGCAGAAGTCAAAGGACTAATCACCAGTATTGCTTGTGGTCTTCCTGCCGATGATCATTTCTCCATTACTGACTTATCACCGATCACCAGACCAAAATTGGATGAAAGAGATCTAGATAATTTTAATTGTTGATTTAAAAAAAGACATATTAAAACAGCCAAAGCATTTTGAGGGCAACACCATCCCCTCTTCATCAGGCTGCAAGAAAAAGCAGAAAAACAGACATGATGTTTTTACGTATTCTTGTAGCCCTGATAAAGGGGGGGGGGTGTTGCCCCTAAAACATATTGGCTGTTTATATAGGAGATTTTTTCATCAACCTTTAAAATTATCTTGGACTGTTTTATCTGTCTTTGGTCTTTCACTCCTTTCTGTCCTTCTATGGTTTGAGCTACTTTTGGGTGCCCATCGAGGGAAGCCTTGCCATGTGGGAACTGCCTTGCCAAAGCAATTGAAATTGCAGTTTTCCTTCATCTGACTACATTTGTAAGTCTAAAAGTTCCCCTTGATTATGTTCTGAAATTTTGGATGAGAACTGGGTTAGTATACTACAAAAACTGAGGAGAGTATCAGGAGTATTGTGTACCCTAGCCTGGGTCAACTATTTTTTTTTAGGGTCTATAGAACACCAGCATTTTTACATAAAATAGGTTTAAGAGTAGATACTAATTGCTCAAAATGTGGAGCCAACCAGCAATCCCATATAATTCAGATTTGGAGATGCTCCAAGTTAACATGTTACTGGGATAATGTTCTTTTAATAGTCAGGTTTTCATTGCGATCATGCCACTCATCCAGCTTCCATGTGGATGATTAACTGGTGTCTTTATTCAACCTTACCAACTATGTAACTGTGTATTATGTGTTCTAGGATTATTTGATTCCTCACTCTGGATACCCATACGTCCCTGGCTCCCTCAAGAGCTTTATTGACAGTTCTCAGGATGACGGTCTTTAAATGGGTATAAAATATCCCCCCCCTACATTAGAGACCTGGCTGATAAAGCTAGACCGATTTATTTCATTTGAAAAGATAAGCTACACCTCTATGGGAAATCCTAGTAAACACCAATTAAAGCGGAGTTCCACACAGTTAAAAGTCAGCAGCTAAAAGTAAGCAAATAAGCAAAAAGTGAAGTTGTTGACTTTTAACAATCGGACACTCGCCTGTTCCAGGCTCCAGCGATGCGGTCACCCGAGGGCTCGCTCTTCTCCCCATCCCCTCGGCTGCGCGGCATTACAAATGTGGGCACCCGGCTTTGGCTTCAAAGCCAGGCGCGCACTGCGCCTGCACGAGTCGCGCTGCGCCTTGTGAATAGCCATCGTATCTTCTGGGACCTGTGACGTGTCTTAAAAGATCGCAGAGAGGGATGGGGAAAGGTGAACTTCCTTCTGGAGCCGCAGCTCTAGGAGAGGAAGTGGACCTGGGACCCTGTGAAAACAGGGTCTCCGGTCCCCCCCCCCCCAAAAAATGACATGGCAATTGTGGCATGTCGGGGTTGCCTTCCTTTAACCACTTCCACACTGCGCGCTGTATATTTACAGCGGCAGTGTGGATGTTTACCGCAAATCGCCGTAAAAAAGCAGGGATCTGCGGGTGGCCGCTAGGGGGCGCGCGCGTCCACCGTACTCCTGAGGAGTGTGCCCGCGGCTTGGGCGGACCCGATGTCCACCGGCGAGCCGCGATGAGCGGCCACAGCCAAAGAACGGGGAACTGCCGATGTAAACACGGTGGTTCCCCGCTCTTTTAGTGTGGGCATTGGAGATCTACTGATCCCTGTCACTGGGATCAGTTAGATCTCTTATGCCCAAGGTAGCCCAGCCCTTCCACAGTTAGAACACACCCAGGGAACACAGTTAACCCCTTCACTACACCCTGCAGGTTAACCCCTTCACTGCCAATGACATTTATACAGTAATCAGTGGACATTTAAATTTCTGATCGCTGTATAAATTTCATTGGTACCAAAAAGTGTCAAAAAGGTCTGACATGTCCGCCCCAATATCGCAGTACCGCTAAAAATCGCAGATTGCCGCCATTACTAGTAAAAAATAAAAATAAATAAATAAAACCCCCAGAAATTAATTCTCATCATCCGTAAACGTGGCCACTTTTGTGCAAACCAATCAATAAACTGCGATTGCGATTTTATTTTTTTTTTACCAAAAATGTGAGGAAGAATATAAATCGGCCAAAACCGATGGGAAAAAAATGTTTTTTTATTTATTTATTTTTTTTGGATTTGTAGTTTAGCAAAAAGTTAGAGATTTTGGTTTTTTTTGCACAATTGTTGCTCTTTTTTTGTTTATAGTGGTGATCAGAAATGTCGCAGAGGCGATCAAATACCACTAAAAGAAAGCTCTATTTGTGGGAAAAAAGGACGCAAATTTAGTTTGGGTACAACGTCGCACGACCACGCAATTGTCAGTTAAAGCGACGCAGTGCAGAAACGCAAAAAGTGCTCTGGTCAGGAAGGGGGGTAAATCCTTCCGGGGTTGAAGTGGTTAAAGCGGAAGTTCCACTTTTGGGTGGAACTCCACTTTAATATGGGATAGATGGCTAGATTTTAGATTTCCTTCAACACGCCTTATTGGCTAATGATAGCTATACTATTGGTGAAATGAATTAAAATGCTTACACATCATGTCTACATATGAACAGGTTTTATGTATGGCTTCATGAATTATCTCTCTTGGTTTTACTTCTCTCTTTTTACCATATATATACATTAATTCTGTATGCTTGGTTCATTTCCATATGGTCTCAGATATTGTGATCTGAAAGTTTGTTCTTTTCACTCTTTTTGTCAAAACAAAAATAAAAGTTTTCTGACTTTAAAAAATATATAACGCTATGAGGCTGTTGTCACGGGTTTTCCTAGCTCCATTCACCTACCAAGAGGAGCAGATTTTTCAGGAGGCATTTAAGATAATCTGGTTGATTTACTAAAACTGGAGAGTGCAAAATCTGGGACAGCCGTGCATGATAGCCAATTGCCTTCCAACTTCAGCTTGTTCAGTTAAGCTTTGACAAAAAAAAGCCTGGAAGCAGATTCGTTTCTTTGCAGAGCTGCACCATATTTTGCACTCTCTAGTTTTAGAAAATCAACCCCAAAGTGTACATTTTCAGGTAGATGTTCCCTATAACATAGCTTGTCCACAATGTCAATGATGGCCTTGGCCATGAACAAAACTCATCTTGATGGACAACATCAATGTACTGTTTTTTTCTGAGTCAGTATTATCAGTGACAACATTTTAACCTTTCTAATAGCGGGAATGGACATGTTCTTCACAGAGGCAGTTTTTAATTTTTGAAAACCACAGCCCTTTACTTTGGGAACCAACCTTTTTTAGTGTCCACAGGGGCGTAACGATAGGGGTTGCAGGGGTTGCAATTGCAACCGGGCCCTATGGTCCAGGGGGCCCATGTGCCTCCCTTGTACACCTGAATAGGAGGGTTGGCGGGGGTGGCATTTAGAGGACCCAATCTCCTCCATTTTCCTCTATCCAGTTTACTTCTCTTCTGCTGTTCCCAGGGCCCCTGTGTGCTTCCCTGGTCCCCCTGGGGCCTGCTGCAGAACTTGTGAGAGGGCCCCACTGCAGTACCGTAATAAAGGGACCCACGATAGGAGTAAAGGGCCCCAGGATCAGTGGGAAGAGGGAAGGGCCCTGGCCAGGGGTCAGGGGGCCCTTCATAATTTCTTGCACCGGGGCCCTGAAGGTTCTAGTTACGCCTCTGAGTGTCAACATATTTTGTAAACTGGTACTTGAAGCAATTTTCATTTCTAGACCTCCTCAGATGGTCAGGTGTGAACAAAAAGACGTAGCTGTTCCTCCCGTGCAGAAAAAAAAGAGATATCTGCCAACAAGCAGATATCTGAGAGCTTCACCTAAAGTAAAGCTTACGCTGTTGTCTTGGAATGTTAGGACTGTTTTTGTTAGTCAACTATGAATCACAGCCTTGACTGTGGTTATACTGGGGCTCGTTATGGCTGTCATCCTCACTTAGCATAGTGTAAGCTATTATGTCTGTTGAATTCATCATATGTGTACAGTTGTTATATGTTGTCTTTTGTTTGTAGCCTAACTCCAGGCAAGCACCTAAATGCAGAGTTGAAGTACATATATGGGAATGGTTTAACCTACCAAAGCATTTGTAATTCTGCACAGCCTGGTTTGTGATTCAGACTTTTCTGGCTGGATTGGATCAGAACACTCCACACCCCAGGTTGCTGATTGGTGAAGCAGCAGAAGACTAATGAGATCATCCTTCTGCTGTATCCTCCTGTCTGTATGTTTACTGTCAGCACATGTGCAGGGGATTACAGGAAGCTGATATCAAGATATATCAGAACTTATACCAGTTGTGTTTAAGTGTACATTTTTTTGTAATGTTCCTAATTTAAGGGGGACAGACAGTAGGGGGATAATAGCCAAGTCCAAGGGACTTGTGAAGAAGGCCAGGAGAGAAGAATGGAGGGGGAGAAAATATGCTGCCTCTCAAGATGTTCCCAGGACAGATAGGTAGGCGATGCTGTCAGGATATGTAGAGAACGCTTAAAGATGCTCATGCATGTTTCAGTTGATCTCTTGAGTTGGGAGGCTAGAAACAGTTGGCATCACTTTTAGGTAGGTATCTGTGGATATCAGTGCTTTTTTAAAAAGTATACATAACTGCATTTATTGTTTGTATTTATTTTTTGTGTTTTTTTGGGGTTCTTTTTACTGAGTGCTTAGAGTTCAACTAATTTTCTTGATGCTTGGAAATATATTTTCATTCTTACTTGTTCATTACCTGTAGGAGGCGCTTCACACATTTCCACAGCTGATTACTGAATCAGGGGAGTCTACTGTGAGGATGAAACCTGGTGGAGAGCCTTACAATCGAAAAACACTCAACAAGCTAAAAAAGAATGTAGCCAAACCACAGGTATGGACCTCTCTGGTGATTGTGGGAAAGTACTCTTCTTTCCAGCCATAAATCCATCCATATCCGTTTACCTAATAAAAGGTATTGGGATGGCAGACTTATTCAGTCGATCAAACCAAAGACATGACCCCTCCAGACCAGTTAGGAAATAGTCCCAACAGCATTTTTAAAGTTTGCCCCAGGGTTTCATACTAGTCGGACATTCCTGGTGCATTTCTCAGAATGGTCCCCTAGCCACTCTAACTTGCCAGATATAATTCTAAGAAACCCAGTGACTCTAATCCCAGCATGGAAGTGACTTTAAGAGAAGCATATAGCACATTTTTCAAGATAACGTCTAAGCTGTAGGAAATAGTAGTATGCTACCGATTTGGGACCCCTGTACCAACCAAAAATTAAACAGACAAAAAAAAAAATGTAAGTTCTATTTCATTATATTTATTTACCCCTCCACAGTTTTCAAGGTTTTTGGTTCTGTTTTGGCTCTAGGAATTCAAGGTGGATGCTGAGAAGTCACTTTATTACTCCTTGTACCATTCCTTGCATCACTACAAGTATCACACCTTCCTACGTTGCAAGCAAGAGGTAAGTAGGGGACTCCTCTTTGATCCCATCCAGAAAATAATCTGGGGGGTTGTATTTATTTTCATTGTCTGCCAAAAGTCACTAATACTTGGAATTTTGATATTTTTAGTGTGTGTTAAAATGGTATTGCAAAAAAAGACCAAGTGTACTTTTTAAACATGACGCCTATTAAAATAAATGTATACCCTAAGTGAGTGACATTTAGTTTGCTAAAGCAATGTGTATCATAAACAATGTCCAGTTTCCACCTTTTTGCATCTCTGTTCAGATGATGTCCTGCAGCCCAATGGCAGCCACGTCCTGTCAACAAGTATGTGCTACAGCTATTGCTGCTTGGCATTTGCAGGTTTCCTGATGGTGACAACAGTGCCTGTGCATTATGTGTAGTCAAAGCCGCTTGTAGTCTCTGCTGGTAAAGTGTGATGTTTTTCATGCATTCTTTCTCTACAGAATGCTATACCTACGATTCATCACAAAAAACACGAAAGTATGTAGTAAAAAATGTTATGGTAACAAATTAAATTCAAGTACTCAGGATGGCCATTTCAGCTATGCTGAGACATTCCCCCTATTACATTAGACCAGTTGGGCAATACCAACAGTATTTTAGGTATTTTCTTTAACAAAGTACATTATTCTGTTTAAATAAATAAACAATAACCGCGCTAGGCTTAATACTGTTAATAGCAATGAAAGTCCATATAAGCAATCCCAGATTGTGATGGTATAGTGCTCGTGCTAATAGTCTATTTGGTACTGTGCTCTATTAGTGCTCAGACAGGGTGCCCCACATGGATGTGCACTCACCAATAGGAGTTGGCCCACTATCTCTAGTATGGTCTAATGCGCGTGCGGGGTAACCCCTGTAGGTGTCTCTAATTGCCGGCTTGCTTGATAGTATTCCATCACATATGTGCAGAGAATAACACAATCCTCATTGTGTAATCCCATAATAAAATGTATTAATAAAAACACAAAATTAGACTCGCTCACATTTATTGGTGCCTGTGCCTGGCACCCGACGTGTTGGCAGGTGATTTCTTGTGGGGAAATTGGCCCAAAAATGGTGTAGGAAGCCGTTCCTAGGCTTCTGCTCGTTTCCCCTGGGTAAACGTGGGTGGATGTTTGTCTCTATGATGCAATCAAGCCTCGACACGTTTCAGCCAATCAGAATGGGCTTGAGAAGAAGCTTCTCAATACCGTATTCTGTTTGATTTAATTTGTATTAGAAACTATCATATAATGCTCTTTTAAATTGCATGTGAATTGTATTGTATGTTTGTAATTGTCCAAAAATAAAGATAAAATATTTTTCTCTTGTGCAGACTTTAATTGTACCACTGGAAACAACAATTCTAAAACATCTACATAGTTATTATTAACATGATTAAAAACTAGTATACCAATACTGATCCTAAAATGTGTATTTTAGGACCAGTATCGGTGTACTTTTAACCATGTTAATAATAAATACTGTATGTATTAGAACTGTTGTCTTCAGTGGTACCTTTGAAGTCCGCACACTGAATTTTTTTTCTTTTTTGATTGTCATAATATTTTACCGATGTGGTCCTTTTTTCTAACACATTTGTAATTGTTGGCTACGAAGAACATTTTTATAATTATTGCAATAACAACCTCAGCTGTGAAAAATTTAAATATATACACATTCTGGCCATTCAGGTTGGAAATTAAATGGTCATGGGGTTATTTTTTCTATGTTGGGTTCTACTTTTCTCAATCGTTCATTGACGGACGCAGCCTCTATTCTTGACATATGGGGTTTATGCACCTTTCACTAGGAGTGGACTAGGCAGAACGTAGTTCAGCTCAAAGCAGACACAGCCCCTCCCAGGGGGCAGTCCTCACTTGGCATAACCCCGCCTGCCCTGCTCAGCAACTCAGTTTTTTCTGCCTAGTGCAAGGAGTAGGACCTGGCTCCCTGCTGGGATCTGCGGTTCCCCATTCTTTTTTTTTTTTTCTCAAGTTTTCTGATGAAGAATGCAATCAAGTAGCCGGCTGGGTGACAGGCTGGATATCCTAGATCCAGGGAGTCTCCCCAGCGCGGCCGATGAATGCGAGCCGACCCTTAGCAGCACGCGGGGTCGGCCTCGTTCCGTGCAAGGCGGCTGGTGGGTTAAACGTCCCGCCAGCACACCTAGGACTGGCCCCCGGAGTCCGCGTCATGGGTGGTGTGCAGCCGGCAGCTCCCCCCGAACCGGCGGGGTGGCAGGTCTGCCTCGGGTGGCTACCCGCTGCGCCCGTCCAGAGTGGTGAGTATGCTTCTCCTTCCCCTTCCTGCGGGGGGGAGGGGGGGTGGCGGGTAGTGTCCCCCCTTTCCGCGGTATAGGTGTTCCTGCCTATCCTCCAGTATTCCCCCCCGGGCTGTTACATTTCCCTGCCTGGCTGCGTTCCCCTGGATGGGCTGCGGGCGATCGGCAAGTTGGTCGTGACCGCCATTTTCCTGTAGCTGGCCGCATGTTGTGCGCGGCCGGCATTTTCCCGTAGCCGGCCGTGTGTTGTACACGGCTGCCATTTTCCCGTAGCCGACCGCGTGTGTGTCACGGCCGCCATTATGCAGTAGCCAGGCCGCTGTGTTCGGCCTCTAGTGCATACGGCGGCCATGTTTGTGTGGTCCGCCGTTTCCTGGCCTTAGATTCGCTGGCTGGGTGGGCGGCCCTGTCTCTCTTGGAGCCGGATACAGGCCGGAAAAGCCTCTCCTAACACATGGGGATCGCAGAGCAGTGGCAGTGGTGGATATAGGCAGCTACATCAGCGCTAGCAACAGCACCTGGGGCGGTGGGGTGAGTCCTCCTGGGAGCTTCTGGGGCCCTAGTGTGACAGCTTGAGGGGCGGTGTGGGACGCACAGTCCGGTTTGGCCGGTGGGTGTCTTCCGGGGTGCGGGCAATGGCAGCCGAAGCAGGTGCTTCCCAGCCAGGGGTCTCCAGCGGGGACAAGGGAGCGCTGGGACCTGTGGTTCCGCTGCACAGTTTGACGGCCATCCTGGAGGGATTCTTCTCTCGGGTAGAGCTGATCCGTGGCCGTGGGGTGGCGAGAAAACGGCCACCCCCTCCCCCGTCCTCTAGTGATACTATACAAAGAAATTCTCCCCACAGAAAGGGACTTTTGAATAGGTTAAGCAACCACTGTTTTGTGTAAAAACAATTTATTACATCAAAAAGATCAATGAATAAAGACAGCACATAAACAAATGAAAAGTTGTCAGAATAATCACATAAAAAACATTAACATTAAAAGTGTTCATGTTGGTATTGCACCAGTGTTGCCTTAGAAAGGTGTTGGTTGAGGAGGCACAGTTGGTGGGCCGCAAGGAATGCGGTTTCCCCTCTGCGATGGAATGCGGTTACCCGACATATATGCTTCGAAGCCTTCACGCCCTTCATCAGGGGTAACTGTGCAACAGATTATGGCAACCAAATATGTGTTGTAGTAGGACACTATTGGTCTTCACTGGTTGGTAATGATCACAGACATACCCCACATTTGTGGGGGGAGAGATGGATACTGCTACAGATGGGCGGACGGATCTTTGTCAGTGGAGCACGTGTGGGTGCATTCAAAAATATCGGTGAAGAACCTCCAATGAATCATTCACAGATCCATATCCAAAAAAATAGTGTATGTAGATGTCCAGAGGGAAGGGAGAGAAATGGGGTCAAGACAAGAGAGGCCAATCAATTATTTCATTTTTGGTGGGGTAGCCGAGGGGATCTGCCCGCGGTCCCAAATATATGCGTCGCTTTATCCCCGCCGACCCTATATTGCACGCCAACATGTGTGTCCGTCCGCCATTCGGATTTGTCTCCTCTAGTGAGGACTCGGAGCCCGAGGGGGGCTTCGCGGTGTCGGGGACCCTCCTGGAGGTGTTGGAAGGCGAGCTCGGGGACCCCTCTGATGAAGAGGATGAGCCCTCGGGGACCACCGCTGCTCGTGAGTGGACTCATTGGTCTCAGTGGTCCGTGAGACGCTGAAGCTGGGCCCGGCTGCGACACAGGGGGCGCCGTATGCTTTTGGGTCGCATAGGCCGGCCAGGACGCCTAAGGTGTTCTCTTATTTGTCGTACTTTGATCAGTTTGTTTACAAGGAGTGGCGTCGACCTCAGTGGTCATTCGCCATGCCTAAATGTTTTTCTGTGCGTTATCCCTTTGAGGATACCCTGTTGCAGAAGTGGACGTCCCCGACAGTTGACCCGCCGGTGGCTCTTCTGAACAAAGCGACCACTATTCCGATGGAGGGCTCTCCATCATTCAAGGACCCGGCTGACAGGAGAACGGAGGCGGTGCCCAAGCCAATGTTCCTGGTCGCAGGATCGGCCATGCGTTGGTGGCACAGGCGCTTACGGAATGGGCGACCATTGTGCACCGGGCTTTGGTAGATCTCCAGGCCCCTCCGGAACCTGTGCAGATGGCGGACCAGCTGATTCAGGGCCTTAAGTATCTCTGTGATGCGGCCCTCAACATGGCTCCCATGCTGTCCAAACTGTCCATGTTTGCAATCGTCATTAGACGTCTGCTGTGACTTAGATGCTGATTAGGAGACCAGGCGTAAAAGAAGGGCCTGACGGACCTGCCGTTTGAAGGGGGTCGCCTCTTTGGGGCTTCCCTCGATGAGATCATCAAGGATAACACTGGGGGGAAGAGTACATTCCTCCCGGAGCCCAGAAAGGGCAAGGAGCCCCGGCGCAGGACGGGCCCTTCCTTCCCTGCTCAAAAGAGTTTTTTTTTCGGGCACCACGTGCCTCAAACAAGGTCTCTCAGCCCATCCCTGGCAGCGTAAGGCCGAGAAGGCGGAGAAGAAGTTCTCCTCCGCATGACAGCTCTTGCGGTTCGCGGACCGGTGGACCTCGCGCATCTCAGATCTCTGGGTATGCGAGGTGGTTTCGTCCGGGTACAAGATAGAGTTCCGTACCCAGCCCCCGGACAGGTTCTTCGCTTCCAATCTGAGGCTTCCCCCGGGGCGACGGCAGGCCCTGTTCGGGGCCGCGCAAGTCCTGCTCCATCAGGGGGTGATTGTTCCGGTCCCCTCTGCGGAACGTTTCCACGGTTTTTATTCCAATTTTTGTAGTTCCCAAAAAAGATGGGGTCAGGCCTGTCTTGGATCTGAAAGCCCTGAACTTCTTTGTGAGGGTGCGGAAATTCAGAATGGAATCTGTCCGCTCTGTGGTGGCGGCGCTTCATCAGGGAGATTTCTTAGCCTCCTTGGTCATCAAGGACGCGTATCTACACGTGCCCATATGTGCGCACCACCAGTGCTTCCTGCGCTTTGCGGTGGGGGATCTCCACTACCAGTTTGTGGCCCTTTCGTTCGGTCTGGCCTCAGCCCCACGGGTTTTCACCAAGCTTCTAGCCCCAGTGCTGGCTCTGCTCCGGCAGAGGGGCATAGCAGTGGTGACGTATCTCGACGACCTCCTCCTGCGGGTGAAGTCGGCCTCAGCCCTGAAGGACAGTGTGGACATCACCCTCGGTTTCCTGCAGGACTTCGGCTGGGTGATCAACCTTCCGAAGTCGGTACTGACTCCGTCGCGCCGTTTGGAATACCTGGGTTTGGTCCTGGACATGGAGCGGGCGAAGGTGTTTCTTCCTGCCGCCAAGGTCTTGACGCTCCAAGTTGCGGTGTGGGCCGTGCTGTCCCAGCGGTGGTCCTCTCTCAGATTTTGCATGCGGGTTTTGGGCTCATGGTCTCCTCCTTCGAGGCGGTGCCTTATGCCCAGAGTCACACCCAGCCCCTGCAGCGGGCAATTCTGCTGCGGTGGGACAAGTCTCCTCTATCCCTGGATCGGGGATTCAGTTTGGATCACCGCACTCGAGTTTCCCTCGCCTGGTGGCTGCGGGCCCCGACCTTGGAACTGGGGAAGTCATTTCTTCCCGTGGACTGGACGGTGATCACGACAGATGCCAGCCTATACGGCTCGGGGGGGGGGGGAAGTCCTGGGGAGGCTGTCGACCCAGGGCCGCTTGTCTCCGGAAGAGTCCCGTCTCCCGATCAACGTGCTGGAACTGCGAGCGATCAGGCTTTGCCTCTCCCACTGGTTGGGGAGGTTGCACGGGCATCCTGTTTGGGTTCAGTCAGACAATACCACGGCTGTGGCTTACGTGAACCATCAGGGCGGAACGAGAAGCGCGGCAGCGGAGTCAGAAGTAGCCCACATTCTGCAGTGGGCAGAGCTTCACGTGTCGGCAATCTCCGCCGTTCACATCCCGGGTGTCAAGAATTGGCAGGCGGACTACCTCAGTCGCCAGAGGTGGGATCAGGGAGAGTGGTCCCTGAACCCGGATGTGTTCCACCAGATTTGTCAAAGGTGGTGTACACCAGACGTGGATCTCTTGGCGTCCTGGCTCAACCGGAAGGTGCAGGCCTTCGTGAGCAGAACAAGGGATCCTCTGGCAGACCCGGCGGATGCCCTCATGGCTCCATGGTCTTGGTACCGATTGCTCTATGCCTTCCCTCAGTTTCCGCTACTCCCGCGCCTGCTGCGCAGGATAGAGGCGGAAGGGATTCCAACCATACTGGTAGCACCAGATTGGCCTCGACGTCCTTGGTACACCGAAGTGGGTGCGGATGGTGGTCAACGTTCCCTGACGGCTCCCGCTTCACGAGGACCTACTTTCACAGGGACCCATCTTGTACCCTGCTTTACCCTCACTGGCTTTAATGGCCTGGCTATTGAGTCCCAGGTGTTAAAAGATAGGGGACTCTCTGAGTCTGTCATTCCCACTATACTCAAGGTGTGTAAGGCCACTTTGTGGAAGATCTATCACCGCACCTGGAAGGCTTACATTGCCTGGTGTGAGGCGGGGAGTTGGAACCTCCGTTCTTTCTCAGTGGCTCGGGTGCTGGCCTTCCTTCAGCAAGGCCTGGATCATAAGTTGGCACTGAGCACGCTTAAGGGGCAGATTTCTTCCCTGGGGATTCTTTTTCAGCATCCCTTGGCGACGCATTCCTTGATCCTTACCTTTGTCCAGGGGGTTCGTCATGTTGCTCCCCAGGTACGGTCGCCTTTGGCGCCTTGGGACCTTAATCTGGTCCTTTCAGTGCTTCAGAAGCCACCTTTCGAAAATATCAGGGAAATTTCCCTGCAACTGCTCTCGCAGAAGATAACATCCGCTAGGCGGGTGTCTGAGCTGGCGGCTCTGTCCTGTAGGTCCCCGTACTTGGTCCTACATAGGGACAAGGCGGTTTTGCACCCCTCTCCCTCCTTCTTACCCCGAGGATGATCTTTCCATTTCACATCAATGAGGACATTGTCCTCCCTTCACTGTGTCTGCGAGTGTCTCATCCTAAGGAAGTTGCTTTGCATTCCCTGGATGTGGATAGGGCTCTGCGGGTATATTTGGCAGCCTAGTTTTGGAGGTCCGATGCGCTTTTTGTTGCGGTGGATGGTCAGCGTAAGGGGATGGCGGCATGTCAGTCACCATTTCCCGCTGGATACGACAGACGGTGACCCATGCGTATGCTGTTCGGGGCCCCCTTTCCGGTCACAGCTCACTCTACCAGGGCGATTAGTACTTCCTGGGCTTTCTGACACCAGGCGTCGGTTTCTCAGGTGTGCAAGGCGGCCACTTGGTCATCGGTGCACACTTTTTTCAAGTTTTACAGAGCTGATGTTGCAGCGTCTTCTGATGCTGCTTTTGGCCGCAAAGTTTTGCAGGCAGTGGTGTGAGGCGCGTCTGGCACCTCCCGGAGAACACTTTTGTTGGGCACTGTTGTTGTTGCCCACCCCTCATTGTGACACTGCTTTGGGACATCCCCACATGTCAAGAATAGAGGCTGCGTCCGTCAATGAACGATTGAGAAAATATGATTTTTTGACTTACCATAAAATCCTTTTCTCTGAGTTCATTGACGGACGCAGCACCCACTCCTATTTTGTCGAGTTTGTACTGCTTGTTACGAACTGAGTTGCTGAGCAGGGCAGGAGGGGTTATGCCAAGTGAGGACTGCCCCCTGGGAGGGGCTGTGTCTGCTTTGAGCTGAACTACGTTCTGCCTAGTCCACTCCTAGTGAAAGGTGCATAAACCCCACATGTCAAGAATAGAGGCTGCGTCCGTCAATGAACTCAGAGAAAAGGATTTTACGGTAAGTCAAAAATTCCTATTTTTGTCTGTGAAAGTTCTCTTGTTATTTACAGATCAATTCATTTCAGCCAGTAAAATATGTATTTTTTAATATTATGTAAGGTCTAAACCTGTGTACGTATTTGTGTTTTTTTAAGTCATAACTTTTACTGATTTCGAGTTTGTTTTCTATTGTAGGCCAATTCTAGTCATCGTATTAATTTTTTTCCCACAATTTGTATCGTAATAACTTTATAGGTCTCTTTGAGACCGTTTTGAATATACACTGCTCAAAAAAGGAACACTTTTTAATCAGAGTATAGCATCAAGTCAATTAAACTCTTGGGATATTGATCTGGTCAGTTAAGTAGCAGAGGGGGTTGTTAATTTCATTAACACAAAGCAGCTGAAAGTAACAGGTGCACTAGATTGGCAACAATGAGACAACCTCCAAAACAGGAATGGTTTTATAGGTGGAGGCCACTGACATTTTTTCCCCTCATCTTTTATGACTGTTTTTAACTAGTTTTGCATTTAGCTAGGGTCAGTGTCACTACTGGTAGCATGAGGCGATACTTGGACCCTGTAGAGGTTGCACAGGCCAATTCCTCCAGGATGGCACCTCAATGCGTGTCATTGCCAGTAGGTTTGCAGTGTTTCGTAGCACAGTCTCAAGAGCATGGAGGAGAGTTAGTCTAGGAGAGCTGGACAGGGCCGTAGAATGTCCTTAACCCATCAGCAGGACTGGTATCTGCTCTTTTGTGAAAGGAGGAACAGGATGAGCACTATAAGAGCCCTACAAAATGACCTTCAGTAGGCCACTGGTGTGAATGTCTCTGACCTAACAATGAAAAGCAGACTTCATTAGGGTGGCCTGAGGGCCTGACATCCTCTAGTGGGCCCTGTGCTCACTGCCCGGCACCGTGGAGCTCGATTGGAATTTGCCATTGAACTCCAGATTTGGCAGATCCACCACTGGTGCCCTTTGCTTTTAACAGATGAGAGCAGGTTCACCCTGAGCACATGTGACAGAGGTGAAAGGGTCTGGAGAAGCCATAAAGAATGTTATGCTGCCTGTAACATTGTTCAGCATGACCAGTTTGATGATGGGTCAGTGATGGTCTGGGGAGACATATCCATGGAGGGACGCACAGACCTCTATAGGCTAGAGAATGGCACCCTGACTGCCATTAGGTATCGGGATGAAATCCTTGGACCCATTGTCAGACCCTACGCTGATGCAGTGGGTCCTGGGTTCCTCCTGGTGAACAACAATGCCCTGCCTTATGTGGCGAGAATATGCCACCAATTCCTGGAGGATGAAGAAATTGATACCTTTGAATGACCGCCACAAGTCGTCTGACCTAAATCCAATAGAAAATCTCTGGGACATTATGTTTTGGTCCACTTGACACCGCCAGGTTACACCTCAGTCTGTTAAGGAGCTCAGTGATGCCCTAGTTTAGATCTGGAAGGAAATACCCAAGGACACCATCCATCATCTTATTAGGAGCATGCCCCGACGTTGTCAGACATGCATACAAGCATGTGAGGGCCAAACAAACTACTGAGTACCATTTTCAGTTGCTGCAATGAAATTTCAGCAAAATGGACTAGCCTGCTGCATTATTTTTTCACTTTGATATTCAGGGTGTCTTTGAATTCAGCCCCTCTGTAGGTTAATAATTTTTATTTCCATCAAACAATTTGGCATTCTTTCATTCCTAACTCATTACCCAGTCCATTTCAGTATAGATATGCAGCATGATATTTTTCACCATTGAGATCTGATGTGGTTCCAAAGTGTTCCTTTAATTTTTTTTTAGCATTGTATATAAATCCTGTATATGTTGTGCATAGGTTTGGACTATACGTTGTATTAGAATCTTGACTGCCGAGAATAAATTTCTTCATAAATAGCAGGCATCAGTGAGTGAGAGTTCATCTGATAACAATTGTCTTCCCCTTATACAGACCAATGCAATAGAAGAGCAGAATGATGATTTGGGGCAAGAAGAGGTTGTTCAGCAGTGCATGAGGAACCAGCCTTGGCTCGAAAAACTCTTCGACTCCTTCATTGACCTAATCACGCAAGCACAGAACAAGTGCGCGTGACTGAACACATGACTGCTATAAAAGTTGACAAACAGAAACCTGTTAAGGGGGAATCAAATCACAAAATAAAAAACAAGTGACTCCAGTAACGAGAGAGAGAGACATGCCATGCGGAAGAGGAAATGTGTTCTGTCCTGGACTTAACTTTTGTTGCCAAGGCAATGAGCTATAAAGGGGAATGGATGAAGTAAGTTCTGCAGGCCTCAACTTGACTTTAGGCCTCAGGCTTCTGAACAGTGGCACCTGTTTGAATTAAGGTGGTTCTCTCTTTCTCTAGACTTCTGTCTTCTTCCTTTGTTCTTTGTCCTTCTTTAGCTGGAGGAGGATTTGCTAACTGTGCATCGTTTTAATTTTTTTTCTTTTTTTTTCATCATTTGCTCCTTGTGCCGTCCCCATCGTACTGTACAGAGGATTTCTGGCTCTGTCTTCTGTTCAGATCTGCTTCCAGTGACTGACATATTCTGACAGGAGCAAGCAGCCCCAACATTCTGTCCCTTGTTATTTATTGGGAAGCATGCGTGTATGTGTTGTGCGTGTGAAAGAGCCAGATTCCCTGTTGTTTAGGGTGGCGGGCATTTCGATTTTGGATTAACAAATCTTTTCTGTAAAGGTAACTCGCCACAAAAAAAAATTGCCACAAAGAGATGTTCACTGCCAATTTTAGTTTGGTCATGCACCAAAAATTATTTAACCTTACTTCACAGCCCTATAGTTTTGCTTTTTTTATGTTTTTACATATTTTAACCTGGCTGCTAGCATCTTTGAATTTTATTATAAAATTACATTTTTTGTCACCCCACAAATTTTTTTTTTTTTTTTGGACAGAAAGTTATGAGTAAGTAAGGATGCCTTTTGAGGAAAACATACGTGTTTTGCTTGACCTAAGTGATGTAATTTGTTGGCCACAGCTTTTGGCAGTGCATGCAGCAAGAATAGAATTTGTGCAGTTCTGCATTTCAGGAATTATGAACAGGGTAGTAAAAAAAATCTTCTACAGCTATTCTCTCCAAAGATGTTCATTAAATTGGAAAATCTACAAAATGGTACCATATCTGTGTTCTGTTGTATTAGACGTCTGGGGTTTCATTTTATCTAGGGTGAAGAGTAAAAGCTTTGTAGCCTCTTGCCAACAGAGTAATAAAGCTTTGTTAATCCAATATCAAGAAACATGTTCCTTATTTTATTCCCTATTTTGAGTCATCTAATTGTTCTTACATTCAGTATTTTTAATGTTGTGGGGTTAATTCGATATATATATTCTGCTGCATCCCTTAACATAAAAATGGTGTTATCAACTTTTTATATATTTTTTTTTTCTTTAATCTGGGAAGAAGCTTTCTTTTGTGGCTTGATTCACCCTCTGTGCTACTGGAAGCCTGTAAAAAGTGTATTGGTCGAAACAAACAGTGTTTTGCTGTTGTCACGCACTGCAAAACATTTGTTAACAATTCCATTAGCATTGAGCTGAATAAGTAATTTTACCTCCTCTGTCACTTTGTAAAGTCCTCTCCAGTCATTTCAGCACTATGAAATATAGCGATCAGTCAAAAATTCTGATATTTTCTTTAACATTGTAGAATTTTAAAAGTGTGTGCATTTTTTTTCAAGGTAGTTGCTGATGGCGTGGAGATATACTGCTACTTTTAATTTAGAGGAGTGCAAAAAGTTAAAAAGATTTTTTTTTCTTTAAGTCATGGTTCTAACGTTTATTTAATCATTACTACATGGCAGTTGTGCTCCCTTTGTTTTTGTTCTTGGATGACAATTTAAAATCATATTTTCCCAGTATGTTTGAGGGATGACATTATCGGGGAGATAAACCGTTTGCGTGTGTGGTAATTTTTTTTCTACATTTTTTTTTTCTAAATTTGCTGTAAATATTGTATAGGAGAAAAATCTATGTACAATATTGTATTTGACTATATCTAATTGATAATGATGATGTTGCCTAGATGTGAAGTGTTCAGTTTAACTGAACTCGGATTAGTATTTTGCTCAGAAAAAAATAAACTTAGAACAGAGAGAAAAAAAAAGAAAAAAAATATGGGTATTCTTAAGCAACAACCTCTTCTATCCTTTTCACATTTACAATTTTGTTTTCACCGTTATTTTGTTTTTAAGTTATATCATTGGGAAAAAGCATTGGAAAATTGTTTAAAAAAAAAAAAAAAGTACAAATTCTTAGCTTAAATCCAGCTATGTCTTTTTAACTGTTGTCACCAAGGTAGTTTGTTTATAAAAACCTAATGTTGCCAGCATCCGTGTAAGGCTAAATTACTTTTGACAAACTATCTTTTTTTTTTATTTTTATTTTTAAACTGGCTTTGTAAATGGTTCTTGAATTGTTCTGTTTTCTTTACCATACTTAATGTAACCTTCGTTATAACTTCTAATTAATTGAAGATACCAGTCCATTCATTAAGGGACACATTTTTTATTTTTAAACAAGGATTTTGGTGCTAATTAACCATGTCAGATTGCCTTAAAAAGGATCTAGGTGGGCAACATAAAAAGTTTAAATCTGCAATGTGTTGACTGCAAAACAAAAAAAAAATGTATTTGTGTTTCTTTACCTAGAATATGGCATGATTTGATCAATCTCTCTTCATGTCTATGGTATAGTTTGTCCGTTTTGTTTATGTAACATGGCACAAAACTAGCCTTTCAAACGTCTTTTTTAATTGGTCCTTGTTAACCTCTTATATTTGCAAATGAAAGAAAGGGTGCACATATGGTTCAGAGCTTCTAACAGATCATAAACCGTAAGTTAATATATATTTTATTTTTTAAATAACTACCACTTTGACTGGTGGAAGAAAATATTCCTTTAGGTTTCAGTACAGAGGGGAAATGGTGAGGCACTGGGTCTTTAGCTATTTCAGTCCAATAAGACCGGGCTTACTTCATGGAGCATGATGGCTCTGGCTAGGCAACTCTTATACACCAGGGGACTTGGGAGACATCTAGAACCTTAGAACAATAACAGGGGCACCAACCACTAACAGCTGGGTCCAAAATACTAGATATTACATTCAAGGCATTTTGGAGATTGAAACAATATGCCTTTATCAGAGCTTAGAATGTTGTGTGCCAAAAATTGCAGAACTCTAAGTTCAGTTGAGTCCAGGAGATAAGCATTCTGTGTTCTTACTATTCTTTTGCAGCCAGTACTGCCAAAGCCACTTTGCATAATTGACTGCCAAAGCACAGGAACAAAAAAAAAAAAAAAAGAATCCCTGAAGTTCCAAGTGTCCTACCAGGTATTTGGTGGCAATTGGCATTCTAAGCCCTGATGAAAGGAAACCGTTTCTTCTCCTGAAATGTGTTGGCTGTAAAACCCTCCCTCTTCCTAATTATTATTAACAAAATATTTTAGACTTTACATTTATTATGGCAGTGTTCTTATTGCTTGTTTTAGGCACAATGACTGTAATAAATGGACATTGGGATTTCAGGAAATGATGCACTAAAGCCTAATGCACATGGGCTGAATGTCAGGCGGCTTCGGCCGGTTCAATAGACATTGGCCGACATTTGGCCCTTGTGTACGGCAGCCAGTCCAACAGAAATCGGCCATGACTGAAAAAGGTCTTCCGACCAGATCCCTGTCAGCGCCAATGGCCGAGGAGGTGGGGGGGGCACAGCAAGGGAGATTGCTGTACTAACATCAGATTGTTAGTACAGCGACTCCAACCTGAGCAGTTTTTTTCACTCAACCCGCTGGTAGTGTGTACAAGGCTTAATCGTGAGATTTTCAACCTAAAGCAGTTTTTGAACTCTCTTACAAATAAAAAATTAGCATTTCAAAGTTTTTAAAAGGAATTGTAAAATAATTAGAAGACCAATTGGTAAAGAATCCATTCAAGGGTTTTGTTGCTGTTTTCATTTAAAGTGGAACCTCAGGCATTTTTTCATCTTCCCATCTATTAAATCTTCTGTCCTTGTTGTTTTAACTTTGGATAGTAAAACATTTTTTTTCTGCCAGTAAATACCTTATACAGCACACTTCCTGTTTCTTGTCTGGAAAAAAAAGCCTAGGCGTATGACATCATGCACAGCTCTCTCTCACTCTCCTGAGGGAGGGGGGATGGGTCATAAGAGGGCCAATGAGAGCTGCAGAGCTGGAGTTGTGCCTCTGTCTGCCTGTGTAAATCCAGGAAGTGAACAGGCCAGCAGCTTCATCTGCCCACAGTAAAATTGATTGCAGCCAGACTCAGTGGAGGGAGATTTCTGCAGCATATTTGGCAAGTACAGAATCACAGTATATATAAAATAATATGCAAAGTGGTTGGAGGGAAGCTTCAGAATGGCAAAGATGTTTTTATTACAAATTATGTGAGCAGACTGCATTTCCTCTAAATATAAGTAATAGCCACTGTTTCAGACAGCCAATGGCTTAAATACTATTGCCATTATGTTTTTGATTATTGTTCTGTTTTAACAAAGTTAGCAATGTAGAGTCAACAATACAAATTGGTTTATTTGCTCAAATGGTTTGTAACTAGTGGCTTTGTTTTGTACCAGAATGCTTAACTGATAGGAGCCAGCTTCCCGTAAACACCCGTTTCTGTGGTTGTCTAGAGCTAAATCAGTCCAGATTCTCAGGACTAGGACAGATGTTGGATCTGTCTCCTTAAAATTGTAATGTGGTGGCATGAGGATAGGAAATGCATTTTTTAATTCCCCTTTTTTGAGTTCAGTAAAAAAACAAGAGATTATAGATAAGTTGCATACAGATAGGTTTCAACAATATTGGAGGAATTGGCAGGATCCCAAATATTAAAACCTTTTATCTTAATAGTTTGGAAGAAAGTTGGCTTCAGTTTGAATGCATTTTCCATTGTGTTATTTAAAAAAAACTCCAACAAATACCTAAAATAACCCATGTATGGCATTTTTAAAATTCTGAATGTCAGATTTCCATGAAGGGGAAAGCAGTATGTCCCTGGCCCTTTAGAGGACTTGATATAGGAATATATTGAAAATATGCTACTGAGAGACAAACCAGGAATTACAGCTCACAACAGAACCCTGGCTTACTACAGTAGACCCAGATGGTTACGGGCAATAGCAATGTATCAAACTGTTCACATACCCACAACCAAAGGAAATAATAGTGAGTCCTGCTGTATGATTTCCCTGATCTGTCGACACTTGGCCTACATTGCACAACTGCAATGATATTTAAACCAAAGCTATCAAGTTTTATTAAGCTGGCCTTTTGAAAAGTCCAACAATTGGTAACAAATTTTCATAGCCTGCCCACTACTCTTTATCTACAGAGTTGATATGATATGCCAATATGTTTTTTTAATGCAGTTCATGTAATAACTATAAGTAAGAGCTTTGCATTTGGGAATTTAAGTAAAATCCTCTGTGTACAAAAGATTTTTTTATTCATTTATATATGTGCAGTTTATTTTATTATTATTATACAGTAAGTATATTTTGTTTAGCTTGTAGAATCATTTTTAAGTATGATGCCCCCCTAGGTCTTGTCATTCAAATAAGGTGACAATCTACTGCAGTATATAGTTTAGTAGCACTTTTGAGCATGATTGGGCAACCCAAGACTGCAACAGCCAGAAAGTAAATGCCCTGCAAGTTTTTGGCTACAGTCCATTCCAGGACAATTTTTTTTTCTGTGCAGTTAGGTAATTGGGTTGGTCATAGCTGCATTAGAGTAAGGTTTGCAGGGGTTTTGTAATACATGTTTATACATAGCTACCTTGAATGTATATATATTTTAGCAAAGTATTGATTTGACTAACCTATTTCTCCTTTTAATACTCTTGGTTTTGTTGTATATAATGATTTTGAGCTTATTAATATTGATTAATTGAGCAGTATTTTGGAGATCTCTGGACCTTTGTACTCAATGAGGGGATGGCTTTATTTAGTGCTATTCGGACTGTGTAAATGCTGCTTATGGTGTCCATTTACCCTGTTAGCAAAATCACTGTAGTGTGTGTGGACACTTAACAGTTTAGTATATTGCAATACAAAAGGGATAAGATACCTCATGTCTTTCGGGAACGCCAATTTTTTTAAGAATACATATATATTGAAAATCTCTTATTTTTTATTTTTTTTTATTGCTATCAGTGCTCCCGTTGGGTAGATTTCCTCTCACTTCCTGCATGGGTGACTACCGGGTCTGGAAAAGGGAGTATGGGTAAATTTTCACAATGAGTGAACCGCATTAAAAAAATTAAAGGGTTCTACTTCTTCCACTCTGCTAATATAAGGTATCTGCATTCCCACCAAAGAGCTTTTTCCACACTTCCTGTCCTAGTGTCACAACAGGAAGGGGAGGGGAGCTCTCTTTAATGGGGCGCAGGCAAGAATTTCAGCTTAAATGCTACAAAAATGTCATATCTTAAACTTTGTAATCCTTTTATTTAGCAAATAAAGATTTACACAGTAGAGACCGCTCTGTTGTGGCATGCAATCCGGAACTCCTGTGGCTAGTTTGAGCTTTTCTTCAACCAGCAAGCAGGAACACATTAAAACAAATGTAAGGTTTCTGGATTAAACTAAAGCCCCGTACACACAATGTGAATTTTGGACAGGAATTTTCTTTTGACGACCGATCGGCCGAAATTCTTACCGCAAGTATGTTCCCTTCGACAGCCGATTTTTTTTTTTTTTTTTTTTCGTAAGACAAAAGCTGGTTGTTCTAACTAGAATTTTTTTTTCGTAAGCCAACCCCACGTCCGATTTTCGTATCATTAGTACGGTTTTCATACAAAAATAAAAATCATACGATCACGACTGCTCAGAAACTAAAAAATACATACAAAACTATTCAACACTTCTGACGTTGAATTCAGTCGTACGAAAATTTTCGTATCGTTAGTACGCTCTTCACTTTCAACATGAGACAAGCATCCAACAAAAACGGAAGTTCTGTCATCTGAAATTTGCATAGTGTGTACGAGGCTTTAGTGATAGCATGGAATCTTATACACTGTGCAGGTTGGTACATCTATTTTTTATTATGAAATGATTTAAGGAGATAAAATAACTCAAATAACAGGAAAGGAGAATACGGCTTTAAAATAAGTATTTCTTATTATTAAATAAGCCTATACATTGGTCAATAGTGACAATAGGCTAAATCAGGGGTGGACAAATTAAGGTGGAATTCAGGAGCCAGTCTGCCCAATCCAGGAGCCAGTTCCATTGGCAACTATAGAAAACCTCAGAGCCTGCACGGTTTTGGAATGTTGTTCATTGACCACTATATTGTATTACTCTTTTGGTGACAACACACTTTTTCTTTTATTCATGATAGAAACTGCTAGATGGCTTTTAAAGTGCACATTTTAACCATAACCTGTACAAGGTGCCAATCTGTGGTCAAGTCAAGATAACTTTAATAGGTATCACTTAAATACAGAATAGATGACCATTGGTAATAAGCTAAAGCCCACCACCTCACGATTGTATCTGGTTTCTGCTAGCAGTGTAAACACTTGGAAATTAGCACAAGTCCTGTTTTTTCAATTTCTGAACTTGCTTGGGGAGTGACGTAATGGAAGAATTTGGCCTCATGCTGCCATAGAGACTTTAGTCTCACCTTGGCCAATAGTATTCACAGTGCTTGGTCCTGTAATGAGAGCGATACCCATCAGTTCACCAGTAACTTCCCTAAGACAATACGATTAGGTCACTGTGCATAAAAGGGGATGTTTGGCAGGTATTTCTGACCCCTCAGTGCCAGCCAGTATATGGGTTTGACGATATGCACTCGAGTTGAGGGCTTTTGTGATTGATTTATTTTGTTATTATGCTGCCCTATCCCATTGGTTTCCCTGGCTGCTTCTGTATTCATTGAGACCTAGCCTATGGGTTGGCCTCAGACCCCAGGTGTGAAGCTCTCCATTGTCTACCAATTAGACCAATTGCCCTTATTTCTTCCCTTTGGATTAACGCGTTATAGGGAAAAAAAATGTAGGGGATATAAGCAGGGCTTAATGCCAAGGCAGGTGTTGGGGAGAAATGAGCATGCGTGTTTGCAAATTTCTTCGATTTTAAAAAGTTGAGTGGTATGCTGCTGATTTAATGCCTTGTATGTTCAAAATGGCTGCTATGTATGACATGAGCACACATGTACTTTAGTCTGTCATCTTCAATGTCTTTCACTTCCTTCTAAAAAATAGTGACACCAGTTTTTCTTTTTATTTTAGCAATGGTATAAATGGTGATAATCCACTGCAGCCAATCAAGTGTAATTGTACTCTGGATAGTAAAACATGAATTTCGGTTGCTTTGGTACCGTTTACAGTTCTTAGCGAATTTCTCTTTACCTTATCAAATAAAACAGCACAAACATTGTCATCATTTGGAGAGAATACTGTATGATATGAATTGAGTAGCTGTAGATAGAATCTTATTTAGATTTTAATTTTCAAAGTAAAAAAATTACTGGTTGGTATTTAAAATTTTAAACTGTTAAGGAAATGATATTATCGTAACTGACAATTTAACTGATTTTCTGTTGATTCAAGTTGTTTCATCTGTTTAACTTGATTCTCTTTGCATTTGAATGGTCTGTTGATATTCTTTCAATTTTAGTTCACTAAAAAAATGACAGATAACCCCTACTTAGGTTTTCTTAACTGTGTTTAGAAGACTACCATAATGTATCACAGGACAATGAAGGATACGTAGCAAATAAATGGTGTGAAGTAGGAAGGTGGCCTTAAAGTATTTTGTAGCAGGTTTACAGCGAAACTAAAGTCACTATACTTACCCCCCCCCCCCCCCCAGACAGTCCAAAGTCCCCTGCTGACCCCCTCATCAGCGCCAGCATCTTTATCCCAGGTGCCGGTCTTCGGCTATCGTCAATGGCCGATGTAACTCTTGCAAATGTGTAGGAGTCTGTCATCCCGGCACACGGGCACTGTGCCGATGCTGTATGCTGAGCAGTGCATGCACAACTTACTTTAATTGCCGTAGAAGACTGCAAGCAAGCAGGTTGGTATGTTTTATTGCAGAAGAGACACTGCATGTCTATTGCTTGAACTAGATGGACTTGTCTTTTTTCAACCTATCTATGTAGCCTGCCTGCTCGTAAATTTTTGTAAAATGACTTCAGTTCCGCTTTAAAGCCAAGACTAGTTATGTGTTCCTTCCTGTTTGCCTTTTAACTTGATAAACCAACAATAGGCAATTAAAGAGTTTGCTAAAGGCATAGTCCACCTTTGGGACCATGCTTCAAGTTGCACCCATGTGGGTACATTTATTACTATTTGCGAAAGGTGGACTAAGCCTTTAAAAACATTCAACGGTCAGCAACTTAAATCATCAATTTTGAGTCACGTTAACTTTTTTTTTTGCAACCCAACCCTTCATATATTTCATATATAGACAGGATGGAGGTTAGCAGTAAAACAATGACAGGTTTACTCCTATGATTTAACATCACCCTTCTAAAATACCCTAAGGTGACCATAACTATGAATGCAAGGGCAATGCACCCCATCCCCACTCACCTCCCTCTTTTGTAACCTATAGTTGTCTACTACACTATAGGTGTACTTAGGCCTGGTTCACACCTATGCAGGTTGCAGTTTCCGTATTCTAGGTGCATTTTTGCATTTTTCAATACATGCTTTGATCCACTGAAATCTATGGAACCAAAAACCAGAAAAAAGTCCCTGGCCCTTTCCATAAAATCCACAGATGTGAACGGTACCCATAGGAAACCATGTTAAATGGACTATACTGTGTTTCTACAAAATGGAAAACGTACAAAAAAATGCATAGGTGAGAAGAAGGCCTTAAAGCCAACCCTATAACTCTGCAAACTGGTGCCTGGTGGATTGCAGTAGAACTCAACTATTTATAGTGTATGGGTGACTTTTTTAAAACAAATGCTGGTATTGCCCATAACCACAGTTCAAGTGCTGTTAATCCTTGTATGCTACAAAAAAATCAAAGAGATGAAGGATCGCTTGGGGCAAAACGACTGTTTAGTTATGCACTGTTTTCTTAAAGAAAACCTGGGGCTCTCATTGCTATGTCTCATTCTGCAAATGCTAGTCTCCTGGCTGTCATGTTGCTCCCGTGCCTAAAAACTTTGTCTTTCCTGCAACAAGCATGCCAATAATGAGTGAGGGATGTTTATTTAAAAAAAAAAAAACTGGTGGAGCAGTAGGGCATGGATTTCTTGATGAAAGTTGAATTTTATTGGACATAAGGAAACGTGTTCCCCAGCTAGTTACTTCTTCAGACCTATGGTATGGTCACAGACTCAACATTGCTGGCTCAACATTGGTCTGAAGAAGCAACAGTTAGTCAGGAAACACATTATATTCATGTTCAATAAAGTTGAACTTTTATTAAATTTGAGATGATTGTAGCATTAGTGCACTTGCAACAAAAACAATTGAGTACTGTCCATGATACTTTTTATTTGCACTAACATTCACATTTTCAGGACAAGCTTTTGGGGATTGCTCCCTTCTCCTAAGGTCTAACCAGTACTGCTGGGACCTTAAACGTTTTTGGGTTGTAGCCCAAAAATCAATGTCCTCCTTGGACTGATTATTATCTACCATTTGGGTGAGTCTGCTTCATCTCATGGTTTTTGATATCCCTCCTCTCAAAATTTTGAAGTTCATTGAGAACTACTGACTTTGGGCCTTCCCAGAGCATTGAGAGTGACCTCCTAAGATCTGAGTGGAGACAGAAATATTCTCCACAAGTGAATCACCCAACACCTGGTAATCTGCAACTGTGCCAGATGTGTTCCAATTTTTTTTTCAGCCAATTTCCACACCAGTAGGGCTCTTCTGCCTACTCTTTTTTTTTTTTTTTTTTTTTTTTTGTCTACATGGCTCTCACTTAAGCCTAGTACACACAATCGGATGAAAAATACAGCTTTCAAATCAATTTGTACGATAATCTCATCGTTGGTACACAGCTTTGGAGAGCCGATCACGACCATTCATCCAAGCTTATCCGAAGAAACAAACGAAAACCTTTTTTGTATGATACGAGAACGAACATACATTTTTCATTTATTCAGTACGGTATTCATCCGAAAAAAATTTAAATAGCAAGACAACTCATGCTCAGAAATTAAATAATACAATACAACACATCACTTCCAAACTTGCATTCTGTCATACAAGAATTTTCATAAGTTTAGTAAGCTCTTCATTTTCGATATGAGACTAGCACTTAAAACAAAAGGAACGATCATTTGTCCGATATTCTCATTGTGTGTACTGGGCTTTACTCATCCTGCAAGTGCAATATTTTCCAGAATCATGCGACTAAGGTTGCCCTTTGTTTCCTTGATTTTAAAAATACTGCATACTTGTTCCTGGTTAGCGACTTAAACCTCAGTGACTGTATGTGTTCATAGTACTAGCCAGACAACTAGCATCTTCAGGAGAGGATTGGCAATGGTGGCCCCAATGAAAATCCTAACAGTTGCCTCTTGTACTGTATGAGCAGGTCTTTGTGATGTCTAAAACATTACAGACATTTCAAGGGTGGTTACTAAAGGGGCAAAATACCACAAAATAAAACTCTGAATGGTATGGGCCAGTGGTTCTCAACCTCGGTACTCAAATACCCCCAACAGGCCATGTTTCAGGTTTTCCTTTATCATGCTTTAAATCAGAGTCTATGGCTTGGTATTTTGGACAGCTATTTTATCTAAGAGAAATTCCCAACACATGGCCTGTTGGGTACTTGAGGACCATGGTTGAGAACCACTGGTATGGGCAAAACAAGCAGCCTCATCTAGTACAGCCATGCACAGAGTAGTAATCTAGTTAACCTGATAATAGATTACCACAAACGGGCAAATATGATTGGTGGTTTGGGGTTTCTACATACTACATTTTGCTTTTCCATTGATTTCATGTTCTCATCTGCACTAGTGAAAGGAAAGCTGGAATCAGCCAGCCACAGGCAACCTTCTTTTTAGGTCACATCATGTTTTTTGCTGGTTGTTCAGCCAGGCTGTTCATTATCTCATGTTCTTCTCTAGCCACAGATAATTTTAAGACCTAGACAGATTTGTAACAAAATTAAAGCAACCTGATTCATTCTCTAGAAAACGAAAAGATAAAAGCTGACAGATTGCAATGAGCAACAGTGCTATTTTTACTCCCGTTCTGATAAAATAGCACTGTAATTAACTTTTCAATTTCTGTTAATAGTCTTTGTTTTTGTGTGCGGCAATTTCAAAGGGCCACTGTGCCCAAATTGCATTTTATTTACAAGTGGCTCATGTAAAGATGTCTTTCAACCCCCAGTGATAAATGTATAAAAAGTTTCAGGAGCTTATCAGGACAGAGGATATTTAATAAAATCAAGATGGCACGAGGGAAGGGTATGCTATTTTTCAATAGACTGTCCTTTGTAAGTTGCCAGTGACATGGCAATGTCCCTATCTCTGTATAAATTTGATCCCCTGCTTCATCTTGAGCTTCTGATAAATTCCTGAAATTTCTACTTATTCATCCATGAGTGTTTTTATGTAGGCCAGATTGCATGAATTATATTTTTAAAATGTGTCCCTTTTTAAATACGGCAACTGATTTTCTTTTTCTCAGTTGGTGTCAACTTGGCAAAGGTTTGGTGTGCCTTTTGTTTTTGGGCGTTGATTGTAATTGAATGGCGGCATTGAGTGGCATTAGCCAAAAAATGGACCCCCATTAATGAGGTGGTGGGAAACTACACCTCCCAGCTTGAAGCCAGTTCTGGGACCTGTACTTCCTCAGACGCTGGAGGCATTTGGGTTTCCATAATTCTGATGAGTTCTAATCGATTAGTTGCAATAATCATATGAATGACATTTGTATCATAGTGTAAAGTAAAAAAAAGAAAAAAACACAACTTCGAGACAGTGCTGGGAGATTATGACCATACGGTGACAACATTGTATCTGAAACATTTTGGTTTTAATAAGCAAACTGACTTTGTAAGTAGAAAAATATGGGTGTATAAAGTATTTAAGTGAAATAAAAAAAAGACTAGCCAAATTTCCATGGAATAATTATTACCCCTACTGTAGGGGTGTGTTTTATTTTTAATTCATTAGCTTGGTTAAAAAAAAAAAACAAAAAAAAAATTGTAGAGGAAATAATGTAAATTCTATTTCTCTGTCCATGTTACCAAATGTATTTCTGAACTAAAAACTCATAACTGCTCTCTGGCGCCCCCTATCACTTGCTCCTTTTTATGTGTCCTAATCTAGAACTTTTTTACACTGTGTACTGCGTGTAACTTGTTCTTGCCTCAAAGGTATTGTTACAATATTTGAATTTGTGTTCCTGTATGGATGTTATTATATATTTTTATCGTTAATTAGTGTCTGTTTTTTCCCTCAATATGTACAACTCACATTGTATAATGTGTACACAAAAGAAAAAAAAAAAACACTTTTTCTTTGCATAGTTTGTTCTTGTTTTCTTTCTTTGTGTTTTTTTTCTCTGTGACACCGCAGTGGACTTTATTACCAACTTTTTTGTTTGCCTTTGGGCAAAGAGGTACCTAAACATTCTAAAGGAATGTAAAATTCTAGCCAAAAATTTTTTATTTTCGTTTTTAGGTATCATAGGGAAGATTTAGAACCTCCAGTTGGTAATATTATTTTTCTGTTATTTGTGTCCCTGTTTGGAGTGAGTGATTCTCTGTTCCAGTGACACCCTGTAAGCAGTTGTTTTGGATGAGTCTGGCAACTTGTAGATTTGAATTGTTGAGAAGCAGTAAAGCATCTAAGCAACTTGTTGGTATATTAAAGTGGACCTTCAGTCATTTTTTTTTTTTAACCTATTAAATTTTCTGCCCTTGTTTAAACTTTGGATAGTAAAAAAGGGATTTTATTAAAACTTACAATAAAATCCTTTTCTCTGAGTTCACTGACAGACGCAGCCCTTCATTGACAAGTGGGGTTATATGTACATCCTACCAGGAGTAGACTAGGCAAATAGAAAGAAAGCAAGTTGACCCCTCCCAGGGGACCGTCCTCACTCTAACATATAAACCCCCTGTTCTGCATAGCATATCAGTTCATAACAAGCCGTACAAACGCAACACAGAGGGGCAGGTGCTGCGTCTGTCAGTGAACTCAGAAAAAAGGATTTTACGGTATGTTTTAATAAAATCCCTTTTTCTCTTACGTTCACTGACAGACGCAGCCCTTCATTGACAAGTGGGGATGTCCCAAAGCTGTGTCAGTCAAGAGGGGTGGGTAAACAACTACTGTACCCAAGAGTCCTCTCAGGTGGCGCCTACACCGCCGCCTGCAAAACTTTGCGGCCAAAGGCAGCATCCGCGGATGCTGAAATCTCAACTTTGTAAAACTTAGTAAACGTGTGCACCGAGGCCCAAGTAGCCGCCTTGCACACCTGTGACACCGAAGCCTGGTGTCTGAAAGCCCAGGAAGTGCTAATTGCCCTGGTGGAATGAGCCGTGACTGGAAAAGGGGGCACCTTGCCCCGGACAGTATACGCATGGGTCACGGTCTGCCTGATCCAACGGGAAACAGTAGCCGACGAGGCCGCCAATCCCTTGCGCGGACCATCCGTCAGCACAAAACGCATCAGACTTCCCGAAAGGAAGCTGAAGCCGCCAAGTACACCCACAAAGCCCTCACGACATCCAAAGAATGTAACTCAAATTCCTTGGGATGCGACGGGTGCGGACATAATGAAGGAAGAACAATATCTTCATTAATGTGAAAAGAAGAGACCACCTTCGGTAGAAACGAAGGAGAAGGGCGCAAGACCGCCTTGTCCTTATGAAGGACTAGGTAAGGAGACTTGCAGGACAACGCTGCCAACTCAGACACCCGCCTAGCAGATGTAATGGCCACCAAGAATGCCACTTTCTGCGACAGCAATCATAAGGAAATACTCCTGATCTTCTCATATGGCGGTTTCTGCAGAACAGAAAGCACCAAATTCAAATCCCACGGCGCCAAAGGCGACCGTATCTGAGGAGCCACATGGCATACACCCTGTACAAATGTATGAATTAAGGAATGCGACACCAAAGGCCGCTGAAAAAGAATCGGCATAGCCGAAATCTGACCCTTGAGAGTACTTAATGCCAATTTGTTATCCAGGCCCTGCTGCAAAAAAAAAGCCAGGACCCGGGACACAACGTTAGAGCGATGGTTCCAACCCCCCCGCCTCACACCAGGCAATATAGGCCTTCCAGGTGCCATGATAAATCTTGCGCGAAGTACACTTGCGCGCTTAAAGCATGGTAGGGATCAGGGAGTCAGCAACACCCCTATCCCTCAACACCTGGGACTCAATAGCCAAGCCGTCAAAGCCAGCGAGGGTAAAGCAAGGTGCAGGACGGGTCCGTGACAGGAGATCTTCTCACAGCGGAAGACGCCAGGGAACATTGTCACCATTCGCACCACGTCGGCGTACCAAGGGCGCCGAGGCCAATCTGGAGCTACCAGGATTGTCGGGATCCCCTCTGCTTCTACCCTGCGCAGTAGTCGCGGTAGAAGCTTGATGGGAGGGAAGGCGTACAAGAGCCGATACTGACCCCAAGGAACACCTCTGGATGTAGGGACCATTCCCCCTGATCCAGTGTCTGGCGACTGAGAAAGTCCGCCTGCCAATTCTCTACGCCCGGAATGTAAATGGCGGAGATTGCCGGCACGTGAAGTTCTGCCCATGGCAGAATGAGCGCAGCTTCTGCAGCCACTGCCGAGCTCCTCGTTCCGCCCTGATGGTTCTCGTATGCCACTGCCGTGGCATTGTCCGACTGAACCCGAACCGGGAGGCTGCGCAGCCTTACCGTCCAGTGGGAGAGGCAGAGCCTGATCTCCCTCAACTCCAGCACATTGATTGGAAGGCGGGATTCCTGCGCCGACCAATGGCCCTGAGCAGATAGCTGCCCCAGACCCCCCCCCAGCCCGATAGGTTGGCGTCCGTCGTGACTATCGACCAATTCAGGGGGAGGAAGGACTTCCCCCCCCCCCAACGTTAGAGCCGGGGCCCGAAGCCACCAGGCCAACGATCCTCTGGTCTGATGATCCAATCTGATCAGCTGGTCCAGGGACAGCGGAGACTTGTCCCACCATGACAGAATCACTCCCTGTAGGAGCCGAGTGTGACTCTGGGCGTAAGGTATCGTCTCGAAGGTCGAGACCATGAGCCCCAACACCCGCATACAGAACCGTAAGGAGGACCACTGGCGTGACAGCAGGGTTCGCACCGCTGCTTGCAAAGTCAGTGACTTGGCCGGAGGTAAGAACACCTTCATCTGCTCCATGTCCAGAATCAGACCCAGGTATTCCAGGTGACAGGACGGGGTCAACGTCGACTTCTGCAGGTTGATCAGCCAGCCGAAGTCTTTCAACGAGGCCATGGTGATAGCCACGTTCTCCTCTAGAGCCGAGGCAGACTCCACTCTCAGGAGTAAGTCGTTGAGGTAAGCTACCACCGCGATGCCTCTCTGCCTCAATAGCACCAGCACCGGGGCCACCAGCTTGGTGAACACCCGAGGAGCCGAGGCCAGACCGAAGGGAAGTGCCACAAATTAGTAATGTAGATCTCCCACCGCAAAGCGCAGGAAGCGCTGGTGCCGGAGACAAATGGGAACATGGAGGTACACGTCCCTGATATCCAGAGACGCCATAAAGTCCCCTTGGTGCAGGGTGGCTACAACCGAATGGACAGATTCCATTCTGAATTTTCACGCCTTCACAAAGTGGTTTAGCGCTTTTAGGTCCAGAACTGGCCTGACTCCACCCTTTTTGGATATCACAAAAAGATTTGAATAGAAGCCGTGGAACCTTTCCAGCACAATTACCCCTTGTTCGGAGAGCGACTGAACCACCTCTAGGAGAGCCTCCCGACGCCCCTGAGGGAGTCTCAAGTTCGATGGGAAGAACCTGTCTGGGGGTAGAGTGCTGAACTCTATCCTGTAGCCGGAGGACACCACTTCCTGCACCCACCGGTCGGAAATGCGGGCAGTCCACCTGTCTGCGAACCCCAGAAGATGTCCCCCACCCGAGAATCGAGTGGGGGCAACCATCATGCGGTGGAGGACTTATCCTCCGCCTTTTCGCTCTTGTGCTACCAGGGCAGTTTATCGGACCCCGAGGCAGACTTGCCGGGCCTTGAACCCTTGCCCGCTGCACCGGGCGTAGGACCCTGCTTATGGCGGAACTCCCACCGCCTGGGCTCTGGGAGAAAAGTACTCTTCCCTCCAGTGAAATCCTTAATGATTTCATCCAACTGCGCCCCAAAGAGTCAACCACCCTGAAATGGGAGATCCGTGAGACCCTTCTTAGACGCGTGGTCATCCGACCAAGAGCGTAACCACAGCCACCCGTCTGATGATGACTGCGAAAACAGACATTTTAGACAACATGGGAAGTAAGACCAGAGCTGCGTCACAAAGGTACCGAAGACCCTCTATCAGATGCTTTGCTTGCTGCGACGCCTCAAGCGACCGCCCGCAGCTCAACTCGTTGTGCAACTCAATCGCACACTCGGTAAGAGATTGCACCGCCATAGCTGAAGCCAGAGCCGGTCTCATGGCTGACCGTGCCAACAAGAACAGTGCTTTGGACACCGCCTCCGTCCGCCTATGGGCCGGATCCTTAAAAGAGGGAGACCCCTCCAAGGGGATGGTCATTGCCTTATTCAGGCGAGCCACCGGAGGGTCCACTGCGGGGGGATGCCCACTTCTTCACAAAAAAATCCTCAAATGGGTAGCGTACAGCGAAACGTTTGGGCAGGGCGAAGAAATTCTGCGGACGCTGCCATTCCTTATAGACCAGATGGTCAAAGAATTGATCATAAGGGTAAGCCCTAGGGGACCTAACAGACCCACAAACGTATGCAGTCTCCTGCGACTCCCCTGCTTGGTCCAGTAGCAAGGACGCATGAATATTAGCGATCAGTGCGGCCACCAGCGCCTTTTCGCGCGCTACCGAGGCTCCCTGGTCTTCCTTGCCGTCCGAGAGCCCCAGCTCACCCTCTGAGAGCTCCACGGGGTCCCCGTGACCACCCAGGCCACTTCGGGTTCAGACTCCTCCCCCGATGAAGGTGGACATTTTTTAGGGGCCCCTTAGCACAGCGCGGCACCTCCCGGGGTAAAAATTCACCAAATACTGATCTTAACTGGTCCAGGGACACCAGAGTCCCCAGCGCAGGTTGCGCGTCCACTGGCTCCTCCTTGGAAGGACCCGCAGGTTCAGCCGCCATTGAGCCACTGGACACAGACAGGCAGAAAAGCCCTGACACCCCCACAATGCAGCCCCACAGATCAACCAGGAAGGATACCCAGGAGGACTGCACCCACCGCTACCAGCACCCCAGGGAGAGCCCAGCTACACTTGCTGTTTGTTGCCTCTCAAGTGCTGTGTCCCAGTAGGAGTGCTTAGTGACCGCCAGTCAGAGAGTCAGCGCCGCCTGTGCCATCCACGCTGTCTCAGAGTGAAAAAGGAAGCATCGGCTTAGCTGCACGTTTTTCTTCCCAGGCACATCCAAAATGGCCGCCGAGCAGTCACAAGAGGCCAAAATCACCAACAAAATGGCGGATCGCCGCATGGTGACTCTAAGGCGCGGGGTGCAGTGCAGGGGAGGGGGGAAAGGAGGGGAGTGAGGACACCCAGGGGGGACCTGAGCCCTAGAAGAAACCCTCCACTGGCCAGCCTAGACCGCTAAAATATGCCCAGCCCCCCCTCCACGCCCCTAGGGGGGGAGAGAGGGGGTCACTCACCAGTCCGGGCGTAGCGGGTAGCCACCTGGTTGCAGACCTTCCACTGCCGGAGAGGGATGCTGCAGGCCAAAGGCCCCTGGAAGGGAACAGAGTCTGGTCACTGGGCGCAAGTGGGGATCACCCACTGGCCACCCGCACAAAACAGGCATGATGCGGCGGACCCCGCCAAGGCTCATGGTAGCTCGCATCTGTCGGCCGTGCTGGGGAAAGTTCAGGATTCTGGATATCCTCTATGCCCTAGCCGGCTTCTTGATAGCAGTTTTCATCAGATAGCTTAAGAAAAGCAAAAAAGCAGTAAAAAAATGGGGAACCGCAGATACCATAAGGGAACCAGGTCTAACTCCTTGCACTAGGCATAATAAAACGGATATGCTATGCAGAGCAGGGGGTTTATATGTTAGAGTGAGGACAGCCCCCTGGGAGGGGTCAACCTGCTTTCTTTCTATTTGCCTAGTCTACTCCTGGTAGGATGTGCATATAACCCCACTTGTCAATGAAGGGCTGCATCTGTCAGTGAGCGTAAGCGAAACATTTTTTCTGCCAGTAAATACCTTACACAGCCCCCTTCCTGTTCCTTGACTGGTAATTAGCCTAGGCGTTTGACATCATGCACAGCTCTCTCTCTCTTATGAGAGTTTGCCAGGAAGGGGAGGGGGGGTGAGCCATAAGAGGGCCAATGGAGGTGTGCCTGTGTGTTAATCCAGGAAGTGAACAGGCAGCAGCTTCAGCTGCCCACAGTTGAAATTATTGCTGCCAGACTCCAGTGGAGGGAGGAAGATTTCTGCAGCATATTTGGCAAGTACAGAATCACAGTATATATAAAATAATATGCAAAGTGGTTGGAAGGAAGCTTCAGAATGGCAAAGATGTTTTTATTACAAATTATGTGAGCAGATTATAGTTCCTCTTTAAGCAAATATAACTTTTTTTTTTTTTTTATGTACATGGGAACAGGCACCCTTGCTTCTATATCTACATACTGTGAGAACATTTACATAAAGATTAACTTTTTAAAGCAACTCCAGGAAAATGTAAAATAATACAATGCAATGGGGCTGCTCACACAGTGGAAGGGGGTTAATTAGCTTATTTTGTCTGTGGAAGAGGAGCAGCAGAATGTATAAGATCACTTTTTTTTTTTTTATAAAAAACAAAAAAAAGTGCATTTATTTTTTTTCTTACACTGCAGTCTGTTAAAAAAAATATGCACCCGCGATCAGCAGATCACAGGTGTGATGCCAGGCTCCTGCAGACCCTCAGTCCACTGCCTGTACCTCCAATGTGGACAGGCAGTTACTGAATTGCAGGAAGAATCAATAAACTACGATATCGCTCATCAGCGCCCCCACAGTTCATTGAGAACTACAAGCAGTCAGCCACAGGGGCTGACGGTAAGTGTAGTTCATTCATTCACAGAACGGCATGAATGAATGATGCAGCCGTTTGGAAGGAGTCTCACTGTTTTTAAATTGTGATAGCAGGAGCTGGAATGTGTAACATGTTCCAAAGGATAACTTAGCCTTTGAAATAGAAATCCAGGCTAGAACTAACATAGCTTCCATCCCATTTCTTAACACCTATACTAACTACCCTGTAGAAGGAAGGATGCATGTACTTACAGTGATTCTAAAAGCGCAATGTGTTTACCTTCATGCATTTTCTATGAATGAAGGTAATAAACATTCTATGTGCAGCAGCTCCCCTAATACTTAACTGAGCCCCATCTCAATCCAGTGATGTGCACGAGAACCTCGTTTCTCCAGGGACTCTCGCTCTTCATTGGTGGGAGGCGGCAGCAGCAGGAGCCATTTGCTTCTGCTTCTGTCAATCACAGCTAATGAGGAGAGGGGGTGAGGCTGAGCTGAAGCTCTGTGTGTGAATGGACACACAGAGCAGGGGTTCGAGAGCAAGCCTACTTTGGTGCCCCCACAGCACGCTGCTTGCTCTGGGGGCACTTGGCAGGAGCACCAACGTGTTAACTGAGAAGAGGAGAATCCGGGCTGCTCTGTGCAAAACCACCGCACAGAGCAGGTAAATATGACATTTGTAATTTTTAATAAAAAAACACAAACAAGCCTTTAATATCCCTAACTATCTCAAGGTGCTCTGGTCTGGCCACATAATTGGCGGCCTGCTTCAGCAGACAGGAGGGTCAGCCTACAATTGATGCCCTCATAGTTTGCCTAAGGGTGATATCACCACCCAGGCATTCCACCCATTGTTGGCACTCTCTCCTGAAGCTAGTCAGATCACATGAACAGACTGGAGTGTCCTGAGAATAGGTAAAGTAAATGCATCTTCCTTCTTGGTTGTTAGAAGAGGAATGGGAGCAGATATCAACTTTAACTAATCCTCTGCAGCCCCATGCTCCAGTGCTGAACTATTCCTCAGCATCATCATGTCCATTGCATTACTATGGACCCTGCTTTAGTCTTAATGACATCAGGACACTAGACTGCTGGAACATGGGGAAGAGTTAGTTGTGGGGAGGAACGGGTATGCAGATCATCCTTTTTGTGTCCCTAAACCCATTAACCTTTGCGGTGCAAGCACAGCCTCACTGCAAGGGATCATTATTTTAGTTGCCTGGAGTTGGGCCCAAGGTTAGATTTATGCTATTCCAAGTGCATCGCAACACACACGGGCCCATAAAGTTTCTCTTTTTTTTTCACACTAAACTGTGTAGAGCTGTGAGCAAGTTACATAGGAAACAATGGAATTCTACTTGACGTGCATTTTAATACAGAAAAATGAAAGCTGTTTAACGCATCAAAACTGGCAAGTTAAAATAGTCCTTTAGGGTATATTTCGCTCCCTCTTTTTGGCCTGCACCAATAATACTCTCCTGGTGTGGTGCTTTCAGCAGGGGGGGAACCAAAAGGGTATATAAACTAAAGGCAAACTGGCTGTTCACTTTTTCTCCCAAGCTTAGTGAATGTGGGGAAAATTCACTTTGCAAAGGACTACCCAATCACGTCCAAGAAGAGTAATTAAAAAAATTAAAAAAAAAAAACCACAAACCATTTTGTATGCATACACTTAGATGATAGAAGTTAACCTGTGAACAACCTATTTGCTGTCAGTAAATCAACCTGTGAATAGTTTAGAACACCTGAAATGTTGCATGTAATGATTAGCAAGGCCTTGCTGTACAATACTTTTCACAATTTTCTTAATCCATGTCCTTTAGATTTACCTTCAACTATGCTGTGCAAGGGCCTTGATTGCATACAAATTGAAAGTGTCTAGTTTTGACCTCAAATTATATAATTTTGGTAAATCTAAAGGAAAATTGTATAATGTATAGCTAGCCTAAAGCCTTGTACACACGGTTCAACGGTCGTATGCAAACGGATGTCCGACCGCTTGTTGTAAGATCATCCGACCATTAGTAAGCGCGATTAGAACAGCCTACATACGATGGTAGTACAACACAAGTTGTATGAGCAAACTATAAAACTTTGGTAGTACAAACAAGCGGTCGTAGGACCGTTGTATTGTGTGTACAGAGAAGCAGGTCCAACAAGTTGTACTGTGCAAAACACGCATGTTCAGAAGTCAGGAACAGCCCGGGCGTTAATTACATGCACCTGAACTTTCTCTTTATACGTTCATAACACGTCACTACTTTCGCCTTGGTCGTACGATTATGTAGTGCATGTCAGTACGCAAGTTACATGATCCAACATACGATTTGGTCCATTCGGTCGTACGACCGTCAAACCATGTGTACGAGGCTTTAGAGATCATATTACCAGACAATTCAAATCAATAAAAATCTTCCCATAATAATGAATAGAATTACCAAATCTTATGGATGTAAATTACCTGTAAAAAGCCTTCCTCACATTGACATCCTGAGACTGCTGCTGCTTGCCCTTCTCTTCGATATAAGGTCAGCAGCCCTAGCTGAGACTAGAGCTGCCACCATATTAAATCCAAAAACAAAAATGTAATATACTGCGGTTTACTAATTCTTAGATGTGGTGGATGCATTAGTTTACTTTTATTCCTATATTTTTTAGATGGTGAACCAGCCTATAAGTCTGTTATTTTTCAACTTGTTTAAACAAATAAAACTGTCCTGCAGAAATGGCAGTTAAAGGGTTGAGACAAACAATTTAACACCAACAAGAGCTTACATTTGTCACCTTTTATTAACATATAAAACCTTTATTTGCATAAAGAAAAAATTGTTGCTATAACTACTATAAAAAAAAAGTGTCTATCTGGAGTATGGCTTTAGGCCCCAATTACATGTGCGAATGGGGCGGTGTGTGTTTTGGTGCAGGAGGACGCGCCAATGAAAGTAATGGGAGGCTGACAGCATCTACTTTCAATTTTTCATGGAGTGATTACCTGCAAATGCTCGTCCCTGGACACAGGCAGTCAAGACACCAAGAGGGTATCCAGGATGCCTTGACAGCCAAGCAGACCTTATTCTACTTTTTGGGTGAAAGGGTTTTCCTGACTCCGGCATCGGACTGGAAATCCACAATGTCAGGGCCTGCAGGTCAGACAGAGGGTAGTTTTAAGACCAGGCCTGGCTGTTGCTTGCAGCCAGAATACTGAACTGTGATTCCCTAATGTGTAACTAGGCATGCAGTATTGCTTTGCAGGCAGGAGAATGTTGGACGGGGACCATGTCCAATTTCAGGCCCAGGTACTCAAAGTGATAATTGGGTACAGTGATGGCACTGGACCTTGAGGGTCCATCTAAAACCCTGAAGAAATGCACAGTTCACTGGACAAAGGGTTTGCCCTTCAACTCTAGGTATACTAAAGTGTGGGCCAGTGACCCGCCAATCGTGGTCTACCTGTAGACTGCAAACAGGACCCTGCACTGCTGCCTCCTGTCTTTGTAAGAAATAAAATTGTAAAAAATGAAAACTATTAACACCAGCCATTGCTCTACTGACACCGGCCCCTTTTAAAGATAGACTAAATTTGTATTTTACAAGTTTTCCTTACTAATTAGAGTTAGGCCTTGCTTATTTTATTTATTTATTTTTTTTTTTAAACTGCACCAAACCCTAGTGATCTCTTTCATGGAAATGGGGATGCGAAAGTAAGCATCTCTGATTTCCCTGGTAGAAGGCAGGTAATGACTGAGTTTGCAAAGTCGATGCAGAACACTTAAACCCGCAGGAACAAGTTGAGAGTTTGCAGCTTCAGAATGGAGAGAGAGTGCCTAGGTTTGCTATGAGAACCAGTTCGTGTAGAACTTTGAAATCATGCCTCATATAGAAAAGGATTTACAATACCATGCAAGAGAAGCTACTGACCAGCTGAATATGCCACAGTAGGAGCCAGGAACTATGGTAGACACAAGGACCCACCCAAGATGGTGCTAGTGTGCCATTTGAATTTTTGTCAGCAGGATCTGCCACAGTGAGCTCAGTAAAACTGATGCTGCATAGGAGCAATTAAAATCTGTCACAGGACTTGAGAGATTGGTAATTTCTGCTCCATGGCTTTAGCCTGGCTTTTACACTGCTGCTGGTAAACGGACATTTTGAGGCATTTGGGCATTTTTTTTTCAGCTACCCCTGAACTTTCGTCTATGTTATCTTATCAGTACATTTACACAGGGTCGTTTCCAGGCAGTTGAGTTTAAAGGCTTTTTTTGGAACGCAAAAAAAAAATAGGTTCAAACACCAGTTCAGAGGCATTTGAAATGCCAAACAGGTTGTAAATGCCACTAAACACGTCTAGAACCGTTTCGTTTACAGGCGTTTCCATTCCATAAAAAAAAAAAATATATATATATATATATTTTATAAATGCAGCATGCAAAACGGCTGTTTTAGACGCTGGCTTCTAGCTGTCAAAAAAAAAAAATCATTCATGGGAGGTTGATATAGCACAGTGGTTCTCAACTCCGGTCCTCGGGCCCCCCCAAGAGGCCAGGTTTGCAGGATAACTGAAATACATCACAGGTGATAGAATTTTACTGCTCAGTGATTGCAGTATTCTAGTCTGCATCTCCCCAAGGTAATACTTAAAATCTGGCCTGTTGGGGGGGCCCGAGGACCGGAGTTGAGAACCACTGATATAGCATCCCGTGTAAATGGAGCCTTAAAGGCTTAATTTACACTGCTGCTGGTAAAAGAAGGTTTAGAGGCATTTAAGTGTTTTATTTACAGCTGCCCCTGAACTCCTCTAATGTTATCTGATCAGTCCATGTACACCGGGTCGTTTCCAGGCAGTTGAGTTTAGAGGCTTTTTGTGGAACGCAAAAAAATGGGTTCAGAGGCATTTGAAACGCCAAACAGCTTGTAAACGCGGTAACTCACGTCTATGAGCATTTTGTTTACATGCGTTTACATTTAAAATAAAAAATATATATATTTTTCAAAAACTCTCCTAGATGCGAATGCGGCATGCAAAACGGATGTTTTAGACACCAGTTTCTAGCTGTCAGGATACAACGTTCAGGGAGGTTGAAACAGCGTCCCATGTAAATGGAGCCTAACACTTTACTTAAATGTTTTGGTCAGTTCTTCAGCTTCACCATAAGGGCAATAAGAACAGCAGCACACTGGGGCCCATTATGATACTGCCAGCGCTCTAGTACTTTTCCCTAGGAGCAGGCAGGGCAAAAGAAAGGGCAGTAAGCTCTGCCTCACTGCAGCAGATGAGCTTCTTAGTTTGGGCATATCCCCTGAAGGGGTCTTAAAAGACAGGGTTTCACTGCTGGCAGACCATGCCATGAAATTATCACTTAGGCTGCATTCACACCTGGGTGTAGCGTTTTCAGGCAGAAATATATGCGTTTTTACTGCAATGTTGTACAGGTCAAAAGGTCACTAATGTAAAAAGTAGAAAACCGCCCAAATCAAGCCACAAAAATACTTCCAGAACTTGTTTGAGCTTCAGGTGTTTTCAGGCTTTTGGCTTCAGGCGTTTTTGAGAAGAGATGTGAACGGACTCCATAGCAAATCATTGATTTTTTTTTTTTTTTTTTTCCCTCCAGCGTTTTGTAGCTTCAGGCTTCAAGCTACAAAATGTCCAGGTGTGAATGCAGCCTTATAGATATACTATATAATCCTTTACCTAGACTGTACCCGCACCTAAGGAAACCATATGCTCTGACCTTTCCCCTGCATGACAGACCCCATACATGTACTCAAATCTTTAAATGGAGGGTGTTTCAATAACTTCACTCATTTCCTTACACTTCTAAAGCTCCAGTCTAGAAATATTAAAATATAGAAGACACTGATATTTGGGGGGTGGGGGGTGCCTGCACATTCCTTCAAACCCTCCTGTCAAGGTTGAGTGCCAGGCCATTCTGATAAGTAAAGCTTGCCAGCCTGTGCATTCTTACTGGCCAATGAAGCTGTCCATCATAGTAACTGGCCAATAGGAATGGATTAGGGTAACACTTCAGTGGCAAGCTCCACTGACAAAAGTGTCAGAAGAACCTAGGTTTCAGCTTTAAGAATTTGCTCCAGGTGCATGCAGGCATCTCTAGATGTTGCACAATTTCCTGTGCTCATGGAGGGGTTATAGCGAGCAGGCAGGGGGAAGCAGAGTTGTGTTCATTATAATCCATTAGAAATAAAGGAGGCACAGCTGACACCATGCACTATGTCAAATAAGGAGCACACCAGCAGTTATTTTTGATGTACTTGCAGTTGATATAAAAAAAATAAAGAATTGTGCACAGATGTACCACATATATTTTTATTTTGCCTTGAAATATGTTTTAAGTAAACTCATCCCTTAATGCCTGATACACGTGATGATATTATCAGACTAATAGTCGTCCAGCTTGGAGGGTTTTTTTTTTTATCCTTTTATGTTAGTCTCATATTGAAAATGGCGAGTTTACTAAAGTGATGAAAATTCACTTATAACAGAATAAAAATTCAGAAGTGATGTATTGTAGTGTATTTTTAAATGACAACTGTATTGATTAAATGAAAATTGTGTAAGAAAAATTGTCGTGATCTGCTCTTGAAAGCTGTGTAATAATGATCAGATTGTCATATGAGCGATTCAAAAGCGGTATTTTTCATACAATTTTCTGATCGTGTGTACGGGTCATACGTAAATATGCAGGGTACCATTGCTGACCACACAATTGCACATAAGAGGCGGCTACAACGCTAATCCATGGACTTTAATACCTTGACCAAGAACAAAGCATGAAGAGTTGTGACCTTGCTCTCACTTTCTAATCTGAACAATTGTTCTCTCGTTAAAAAGAGTTACAAAGGCAGTTCTATGCATTAAGATAAAAATCTGTGTAGCAGCCTCCCCAGCACCCCCTAATTACTTACCTGAGCACCTTCTCTCTACAGCAATGTCCACAAATGTCTTAGCTGTCCCAGACACTCCTCCTAATTGGCTCCCATGGCTGTCAGCCAATCAGGGGAGAGAGGGCCCCTGTTTCTGAATGGATATACGGAGCTCTGACTGAGCTCAGGTGCCCCCTGTAGCAACCTGCTGGGTGAAAGGGCACTTGATGGGAGGAGGGGCCAGGAGCTGCCTGTATTGCTAGAAGGACATTAACAATTATAGGCCCATTTTCTCTGTCCAAGCTTATTTTAATAAAAATGCACACATCAATCAAGCTTTAGGCTGAATTCACACCAGTCCGGTGCAAATTCCAGCCTGTTTCCTGCTGAGAAGGAACGGAGCCGCCAAACGCCTGTCCATTCTCACAGCGCAGCAGCTGCCCGAGGAGGGAGGGGGAAGTGCCACGAGCAGGGGAAAAGATCCCTCTTCAATGCAGAACAGATCTGCGGGTCAGATGTGCTCCCATTGAACACAAAAGGCTGGAAATTCACACCATATTGCACAGAAAACGCACACGTTTTCTGTGCAATGTGTACTGCGAATGCACCGCACCTACGTGAACTGGACACATTGAAAACAATGTGTTTTCAAGTGTCCTGCGAACTGGATGCGGTTTAAGCCGCATCCAATTTGCATAGGTGTGAACCCAGCCTTAAAGTTTAGGTTAAAAGCTAGAGCCACAACTCACACTTATATCTGGCATACAACACTCAAGACAGGAGTTGAATGCTGCGTTGATGGCTTCAAGAAATCTAGTGACAGCTTGTTGGAGCTGATGCTGTTGAGTGTTAATAAAGGAATGCTGATGTCTTTAGGGCATTAGAGGTGTGTTTCACTGAACTCCCTTTGCCCCTGTACTGCAGATGTGAAGTGTTTATGGTGTTACACACAGAAATATGTAGGCTGCCAGGAAAGATACAAATACGTAATGAAACACACCTAAAAACTAAGAGGTTTGGGGGAATTTTCCATCTAGGTCAGTGTTTCTCACTTCCGGTCCTCAAGGAGCAACAGGTCATGTTTTCAGGCACTCCAATATTTTGCACAGGAGATTTGATCAGTTTCACACCCTTCGTAATTACCACAGCTGCTTTAGCTGAGGGAAATCTTGCAAACATGACTTGTTTTGTTGGTGCGCCTTGAGGACTGGAATTGAGAAACACTGAAAAGTTCTTGCATAAATGGAATGTTCCACAAAAGTAAACATGTCACAAACCTGGGCAATTAAAACTTAAAAAAAAGGATGCCTAAACAGACATTAAACATCACTGTAAACTACATCAGAATTAGCAGCAGCAAATAGCTAAATTTGTATAGAAATTGAGCTTGACCCTCTACACTTATCAAATCTCCATCCTAGAGCATTAATGTGATATGCAGATTAGGAGCCTTAAAAAGTGACCAGGTTATAGGTCCAATTTAACATTACAGCAGAACATGTAAACTTTTCATCTACTTTCAGGTTCTACATCTACAGACCTGCCAATCTTTATGGCACCTGTTGGTACCTATGCTTACGCACCTTTCTCCATTACAGACTGATTTGGAATGGGCATACTTAAAAGCCAATTCCTGCTGTAAGATATCCTGTTTATACAGCTATTATACTTATGTACTCGTGTCAGTCCAGACTTTTTTTTATTGTAATAGAGAGCAAACTAAACTGTTCAAAAACTATTCAAAACGCAGATGATTAAAGTGGACCTCAACTCAAAAAGCAAAGATGTGATTTGTTATAGGGAGCAAGTACCCTCAACCATTTACTTTTTGTCTTGGAATTTTTATAAACAGTAACATTGTAGTACCTGCAACTGAAGCCTCATAACTATATATCTCCAGTGTGAGGGTATCCAAGGCACTTTTTCGCAGAATGCTAATCTAGTTGGAGATTTAGTGATATTATCATACTGCCCACCATTCTCCTTGGTGAAGGGGAAGCTGTACCTAAGGACTCGTAGTGCAAGGATCTCCCTGTCTGTGCTTCATCTACCGCAGTGTTCCTCAACTCCAGCCCTCAAGGCCCACCAACAGGTCATGTTTTCAGGATTTCCATTATTTTGCACAGGGGATTTGATCAGTTTCACTGCCTTAGTAATTACCACAGCCGATTCATCTGAGGGAAATCCTGAAAACATGACCTGTTGGTGGGCCTTGAAGACTGGAGTTGGGGAACACTGATCTACCGCTCCTGCGGCTTCTGGCTCTTAATCCCCTTAGTCATCAGGGGGCAGCCATAATGAGGAATTAAAGCCCTGCTACTCTACTAGGGTGCCCATCACAGACAGACACAGCATAGAACTACACATGATTGTAGACTGCCAGCAGCTGATCATTTTTTAGTTACTGAAATATAATCAATGTATGTTTGCATTTTTAGCATAGCCTCCACAGTTTTAGTCCTTTGCTTCAATGTGGTTAAACATCTTATGCATACAGGTAACAAAACAAGGTGGATGAAATAGGAAACAAACAACCATCCTCCAATAAAACATGTATTAGGTAGGTCTATTTCACCACCACCAAATAACATGTAGATCTGGGATTGACAACACAATCTAGTTTTAGCCGTTTTGTAGTGTAACTGACACTGCTAGGTAAAGAGAGAGGCAGTGAGAAGCAAAAGTACAAAAGAAGGAGGAAAAAAAAAAATCAATAACAAAGTCAACCATTACCGCTAACAAAGTAATTAAAGGGTCAGTCCACCCAATGGCTGCATCAGGAGGACACAGCTGAAACCACCAGTGCAGAGATCTCACCACTGGAGTTCCCATGGATATAAACCACTACTGGGTAATCCAGCTCATACACACCCACCTATAACTAAAATACTGGTTTGAGTGGACTGGCCCTAAAGAGAAACAAATGCTATGGGAAAAAAAAAGTGTGTCTTTATGATATATCTCAGATAATATGTAGGAGAATCTCCAATAGTCTCTCCAGTACACAAGATCAGCACGTACACAAAGCTTGTGGAACACTAAAATAAACATAAAATATATATAAAATATATATACAGAATATATATTTACATGCAGATTCCCAGCATTAAAAAACATATTGAAGCGTCGGCACAGATGAAGGGAGTGTGTGCAAACTGCATTTCTTTGTAGTAGAATAAAGCATCTGTCCCCTCTGCCTTCACAGCTACTCCCCAGCATGATGGGAGGAAGTCATGTGATGTCTCCAGGTTTCAGTAGAATTGGCCTAGATCAGGGACCAATCATGGGCAGGCTGATGGCTTAAACGCTGCATGCTATCCACAAGCGGCTTAAAACTTTCCCATCCTTTTGCTGTCTCTGTTGAGGCCATCTGGGGAGGGTCATGGGTCAGATGGTTACAGAATCACACATGGACAGCTCTTGGATTCTTTCTTCTTAGGGTTAACAGCTGGGGTTGGTGGGCTCTCAAATTCTTGAAATTTTCTGCAAAAGGCAATGACAACAGGTTGGCAACATATAAAAAATAATCAGTTTGTGGCAGTGTCCTAAGGTGAGGTGTTTTTGGATTAAGGTGTACAATTTCATCTACACTCTTGCCCAAGTTAACCTTGCCGAATCCCTGAGACAAGCTCTGCTGGACTGAAAGCTAAGAGTCAGCTTCAAGACCTCAGAGAGGTCTCATAGCCTTTATATTCATATCAGCAAAAATGACTAACGCAAAATCTTAGAAGTCAGCTGTCTTGTCATTCGAACAGCTCAAGCTTTCCTGGATTGTGATTATATGTCAGCAATCTTTAATGATAAAATGAAGATGTATGAGAAAGTGTGGGACCCATGGGTCAAGTACCAAACCCGCTTAAGGTCATTGGGTTCCCTTCTCAGTCTTTGCCTCTCTCTCTTAGGTGTGGAAGTACAATATGTAGTTGCTCTGTCCCTTCTTTTTTGGGCTATAGCCCTTAGTGTTCAGTAGGCCTGAAGTATGCTATGTTAATGCCCCACTTAGTGTCTTGAAGATTTGGGGTCACCCCACACGATTAGTGCATTCTATAGGGAGTTTCTTTTTTGTAAGAACTCCTTTTCTATGCTCTTTTATGTTTTAAATTGTTGGCCTACTACACATTCTGTATTGTCATTTTATTTTGTGGAAGATCCACAACCTTTGTCATAAGTTTTGTATTTTCTTTAGTGAAAATACTTCAATAAACAATATTGAAAACACAAAAAGAGATCAGTAATAAACATGGACCCAATGCCACTGCCCATTATTTTTTTCTTCTGACTTCAAGCATTAAACAAGAGTAGCTGAATAAGTAACAAAACAGGGTGACAGATTGAGTGAACCCCTATTACATACATTACACAAAATGTATAAACAGCTTTCAGTAGGCATAGATGGTTGATATGGGGCATGGCAGTTCTTATTAAAGTCAGTTTAATCACTTTAAGACCTTTGTTTTCCCTGCAGGACTTCAGGTTAACCATCCAGTGTGTATGTAGTAGAAAGAACTCTTAGGGTTCTTTCACTCTTGAAGGGCTCCGCTGCTCAGCAGGGATCTATCCGTTTATCCCCGCTGAGCCAGCGGATGACAGGACAGACTCTGAACTCCGTGCAGAGACTGTCCTGTCACAGCTCCATTCTCCTCTATGGAGAATCGGATGAACACGGACCGTCTGTCCATGTTCATCCGATCCAATCCGCCAGACGGATGGAAAATAGGGTTTCCATCCCTCTGTTTTTGGCGGATCGGGTGTCAGCGGACATGGCACCGCTGACATCCGTCGCTCCATGGAGAGCAATGGAGCATCCATTCGGGACCGCCTGAGAAACTGACAGGCGGACCCAAATGATCCGCCCATGTGAAAGGGGCCTTGCAATTAAAAAGAGATCTATAAATCTTCCATAGATTGTGGAAATAGAAATACAAGTGATATGTAAAGGGAGCAAATAAAATGTTTAATGTTTGCATACAATTTAAGTCTAGTGACCCAAAACAAAGCATTCAGCCAGTGAAGTGCTTTGCGCTTACTCATTCAAGGTCAGCAAGCAAGCAATAAAGCCAGGAAGAGGATGATAGCAGATGAGTCTTCAGCTTCCAAAACAAATAGGTAGTGGCCTATATTCACCCACCACAGTGATAAACAGAAGCCACCTTTGAGGCCTGTACACACGATGCGACGGTCGCACAACAGCTTGTTGTACGATAATTCAGCCATTAGTGCGTGTGATTACAACAGCTGACGTTCAACAGACGTACAAAAGAAGTTGGCTGAGCAAACTAGAAAACTTTAGTTGGCCAACAATCTGTTGTATGACTATTGAATTGTGTGTACAGAAGTTGTACAACAAAAGATGTACGTGCAAAACACACATGCTCAGAAGTCAGGAACGCCCGGAAGTGTCAGTTCGTGTAAACCAGTGGTTCTCAACTCCGGTCCTCGGGCCCCCCCAACAGGCCAGGTTTGCAGGATAACTGAAATACATCACAGGTGATAGAATTTTACTGCTCAGTGATTGCAGTATTCTAGTCTGCATCTCCCCAAGGTAATACTTAAAATCTGGCCTGTTGGGGGGGCCCGAGGACCGGAGTTGAGAACCACTGGTGTAAACCTACGTTCCTAATTCACAAATCACATTCACCTGAACTTCCTCTTTAGATGCTCGTAACACATCACTAAGTTCAGCTTTGTTGAACGATTACTTGATTCGTGTCAGTTGTACGCTAGATAACAGCCAACAGCCCATTTTTGGCAAAAGTTGAACATTCGATCGTACGACCGTTGAAACGTGTGTACGAGGCATACATTTCAGTTCACACTATAAATCACATGTAAAAATCACACAGTAACCACACCGCATTGCTGTGCAAATCATATGCAATTCCGTGTGGTGTGATTTGAGCCCATTCATTTTGAATGGGCTCAAATCACACCCAAGATGTGCATGCACCTTTTTTGAAGCTGCACCGCAACCGGATTGTACGGTCATTATGTACTATCTGTCCGGTGCAGGTAAACACACTGCTTTTGCAACCTAAGTTTGCTCATGTCAGTACCAAGTCAATGACACCCCAGAGGAGCGTGATTGCAATGGTCATGTGACTGGACCGGAGTACCCTGAGAATCGGCAAGTATAGATATCTTTCTTCTACAGGGTAGTTGGTATAAGAGTTAGGAGTGGGGTGGGAGCAGATTTAAGATTAGAAAAAATTAAGGCGTAGCCTAGATCTTCCACTTTAAAGTATAACTAAAAGAAAGGGTATTTATTAGATTTGAATAGGGTGGTAAAGAGATAGAACCCCTGTCAGGTTTGTTCTGCCGTCGGTCTCCCTGTTGGGGAGATCCACTCTCTCTAATTGTCCTGCTCACCGCTATGGAAAGGAAAGCGAGAGTAAATCCAAAGTTTTGAGACACCAGAACATGAATAGAGCAGAAATCTTCCAGTAGGGACAGTGGTTTTAATCCTCCCCCTACGCCACTGAAAATGTAAAAAAATTAAATTGGCTTTAGATAGATTTTAATTTAGCTCAGTATATAGTGGAGGAGCGTCTCTAGTGATCTTGACAAGCTCTTTGAGCACAGCATACCATAGCTATGAGGTGAGGTCACTGTGGTCCACAGCCAGAGGGTGGAGAAGGGGACTGCAGGAACACGTTCTGCTTTTCTGCACTCTGTAAAGATTACAACATGAAGGCCTTCCTTTGCTCCCTGCTCGCCTTTCCCATTCTACTTCCTAAAGCATCAACTTTCACATCCTGTTTCAAACTTAAACTTTTACAGCAAGATGCATACTGAAAACACATTTGGATTAACCAAAAACCTTTTTTTCCCCCTAGTATTTGGACAGAAAGAAGAACTATAGAAATCCATACCACATAAGGTTTTATTGCAGCTTGTTTTCCCACTAGGAAGATTCACCCCGTGTCTGTCCAGGTGACCATTGCCACCGACAAAAGTAGTGATGGGAAATCCAAGAGTTGTCACAAAACAGGTGGTGAGGGGAAACCCTCAAATGGCGACACTTGTTCTGGTAGGAACTTGCTTTGGTCCAGTTAACATCTAGCGATTTGGGATCGCAGGCGGAATCGTCGCAAATCTAAATTGCATTGCAATGCTGGCAAAATGCAGCATGGGTGTTCGGGTGGCATTCATTTTCAATGGCGCCTAAATGCGGTGCAATTTTGCCATTATAAATTGAGCTGCAACCGCAGCAAACCACATCCAGCGAAGCTCGTCGCCCAAGAAAGCGCAGTGGCTTCTTCTGAGCGACAACCTTCACGCGATGCAGTTTACCACAATTTATTACATCGTGTTTAGGTGCCATTGAGAATGAATGGCACTCAAATATGCATGCTTCATTTTGCCAGCATTGCAGTGCGGTTTGGAATCATGGGGATTCTGCCCACAATCCCATATCGCGAGAGGTGAACGGGGCCTAGGAGTTTTCCTCAAGAGATTTTTTCCTTTAGGATACAAAGTAAAGGGAATCTCCCTGATTGGACACACAGCACTAAAGGAACCTGACATGGGTCTCAAAGCTCATTCCCACCAAATATGTTAGGTAGCGTTGTCCATTGAGACAAGGCAATTTGCTCTATGCCCCATTAGTTCCGATTATGCCGATGTGGGGTGTTGATGTGCAATGAAAAAGTAAGACAAAGAATTTGTATGCACTGCACTGCAACATGCTGCGGTGCATACAAATAAATAAAAGGTCATTTTATAATATATTTGTATGTATCCCATGCTTGGCGATCCAAGTAACAGATCTTAGCAGCAGTCTACAGTAACCATCTGATGACTGTCAAAGTGTTTTTACATTTATAGTCCATACCTTCTAAAAATGTATACATGTGTTCTAAGGGCCCATAGACATGGGTTTTAGTTTAACTTGTATGGGGAACCAGTGCAGCTCAGATACAGTGTGATTGTAAAAGCAACTTGAAGCAGTTTCGTACGACTCGGAAGCAGCTCAAATACACATAAGACTGTAGTCGTATTGTTTAAAAGGATAGTTCACCTTTACCACAAAACTGCCTATGCAGATAAGGGGAATCTGTAGATAAAAACAAACTGTGCAGCTCTGACTAAAGTTGAATAATGCCTTTGCTATAGGTGTAGGCCATTTCATACCTTATGAAGCTTGACAGGAATACTCCCAGGACATTGCTAAGTGAGGCCTAGTCATTACTGCTCACCCCCACCATCACATCAAATGCTGAGCTCAGAGCTACTGCATCGGGGGGAGAGAGTATGTGAGGAGGTTTGAATCTGAGAATGGTGATGGTGGAGGGTTGCAGTGATGATTAGGCCTCACTTAGCAACGTTCTGGGAGTACTTAGCAACGTCCTGGGAGTATTCCACTCAGGTTTCATAAAATAGCCTCCACCTATAGCAAGAACATTATTCATCTTTAGTGAGAGCTGCACATTTTGTTTTAATCTACAAACATTCCTTACCAGCATAGGCAGGTTTTTTTGTAAAGGTGAACTATCCTTTTAAAGAGATGTGTGGAAAAAGTCAGCTTAAGAGAGAACCTTAGTCATTTTTTTTTTTTAAATGATCATATTTCCCTAGGTGGATGCAGCATTGGTACGATGCTGCATGTGGTCCGTTCAGTCGTACGATCATCAACCCGGGTGTACGAGGCTTTAGAATGAAAACCGTGCGATTAAAGACCACTGATCGCTCGGTTCTCAGAGCTTCATAAGCAGAGAGCTAGTGACTGTCTCCTGATCCACAGGAGAAGTACGGTCATTTGCATTTCTTCAGTTACTTGATGGTTTCCAGGCCTAGGCAAATTATGGCATAATCTATGTAAAGAGCTGTGTAAATTGACAGCGCTATACAAGTACCTGAAATAAAAAAATAAACCCAGGAGTCTTCGGGGGCGGTGGGGTTCTCAGCTAAGCACATCATCCTGCCTGCATGCCTGAGGTAAGGGCAGATGGACCCCAGGAAGTAAATGCTACGTGAATCACCTGCCTTGCTCAAGATGGCCATAGCCAGAAATGTTAGGGGTTGTTTTTCAGAGTGCTTTCTCAACAATACAAAGCATGGAGACATAAATGAATGGGGAAGATTGCTTTGAATATTAAAAGTGGATTGATTTGCATTTTTGGTTTGTAGTGCTCAGATGCAGTGTCGTTACCCTTTAAATATGAGCTTACTAGTGCGTGTTAATGTACATCTTAATATAATTTGTATTACTTTATATACACTGGACAGGCAGAAATGTTTTATACTCCGATCTCTGCTGAAATGAGCATTCCTTGTTGAGGCATGTAGAAGCCAACTTAATCACGCCCCCTTAACCACTTGCTGGCTGCCATACATATTGGCCACTTTATTAGGTACACCTGTTCAATTGCTTAGTAACACATATTGCTAATCAGTCAATCATATGGCAACAACTCAATGCATTTACGCATCTAGACGTGGTGAAGATGACTTGCTGAAGTTCAAACCAAGCACCAGAATGGGTAAGAAATGGGATTTAGGTGACTTTGGAAGTGGCATGGTTGTTGGTGCCAAACGGGCTGGTCTGAGAATTTCAATAACTGCTGATCCACTGGGATTTTCATGCACAGCCATCACTAGGGTCTACGGAGAATGGTCCAAAAAAAAAAAAGAAAATATTCAACGAGGGGCAGTTGTGTGGAGGAAAATGCCTTAGTGATGTCAGAAGAGAATGGGCAGACTGATTTGAGATGATATAGAGGCAACAGTACCTCAAATAACCACTCGTTACAACCAAGGTATGCAGAATACTATGTCTGAACGCACAACACATCGAACCTTGAAGCAGATGGGCTACAGCAGCAAAAGACCACACCGGATGCCACTCCTGTCAGCTAAGAACAGGAAACTGAGGCTACAATTCGTACAGGCTCACCAAATAATGGCAAAACAATGCCTGGTCTGATGAGTCTTGATTTCAGCTGCCAAATTCAGATGGTAGGGTCAGAATTTGGTGCAAGCATGAAAGCATGGATCCATCCTGCCTGGTATCACCGGCCCAGGATGGTGGTGGTGTAATGGTGTGGGGGATATTTTCTTGGCACACTTTGGGCCCCTTAGTACCAACTGAACATCGTTTAACCACTTCCCGCCCGGCCTATTGACAAATGAAGGCCGGCGGTGGCTCTGTTATCCTGACTGGGCATCCACTGACGTCCTCAGGGACCCGGGGGCGTGCATCGCCGCGATCGGTGGTGCCGTGGGTCAGTCTGACCCACCGCATTACAGATCGAGGCAAAAAGTTTCCGTCGGAAGCTTTTTACCATGTGATCAGCCGTGACCAATCACGGCTGATCATAGTGTTAACAGGAAGAGCAATTTATCGGCTTTTCCTCTAGTCAGGGCTGCAGACCCCCTTGTCAGGAGAGCTCCTGACAGGGGGGTCTGCGCTGCAGGTTTATCAGCGAAGCCCCCCCCCCAGGATCGCCACACTGGACCACCAGGGAGCCCCCCCCAGGGAAGCCGCACATGGACCACCAGAAAAGGGCATACAGTGCACTGTAGGGATGGCACTGTGCCCATATGTGATGCCTGCCAGTGCCATCCCTAACAATGCTATTATACAGTGCTATGTACCAGTGCCACCCATCAGTGCCACCTGTCAGTGCCCGTCAGTGTAGCCTCATCAGTGCCTGTCAGTGAAGGAGAAAATGTACTTGTATACAAGATTTTGTGACAGAAACAAAAAGAAAACCTTTTTTTATTTGTAGCGCAAAAAATAAAAACCGCAGAGGTGACCAAATACCACCAGAAGAAAGCTCTATTTGTGGGAACAAAATGATAAAAATTTTGTTTGGGTACAGCCACTGACCATGTCCATCCCTTTATGACTAGTGTACCCAGCTCAAATCATCTCACCACTGGTTTCTTGAACAGGACAATGAGATCCCTCTACTCCAATGGCCTCCACAGTCACCAGATCTCAATCCAGTAGAGCACCTTTGGGATGCTGCGTGATGCCATCATGTCACTATGGACCAAAATCTCTGAGGAATGTTTCCAACACCTTGTTGAATCTATGCCACGAAGAATGGAGGCAGTTCAGAAGGCAAAAAGGGGTTTAACACGGTACTAACAAGGGGTACCTAATAAAGTGGCCAGTGAGTGTATATATACACATTGTCAGCAAGTGGCTATAACAAGCTCATGGCTAAAGTCACAGATTCTTCCATAAGGTCAGTTATGACTGGTTCTCTTTAAGCTCTCAGATAGAACTCGGCATTCACACCTCATTGGAAAGACATCTGGATTCAATAAGGACTCATAGCCCCCTATAGATCTAATCAGTGCTTCTGGTTAATAACAACCCCCATATTACCTGATTGCCCTGACCAGCTCATGGAAAGATTCATCTACGTTTAATCGGATCTTGGCTGAGGCTTCCATATACGGAATTCGGTTTTCCCGTGCAAAGTTCAGGGCTTCCTCTTTGGTCACCTGTTTATGGGAAGCAGAAGTAGTAAACTACTAGTTCCAGTCAGTAAGGAGAAGTACGCATTAATACTTCCTAAATATGAAGTCCACAAAACCACAAATAATAATCTTAGCCAAAGTACATTTCCATTGTAAGAGACGGTAATATTCATACTGGCAATAACCGGAAACACTCAGATTTGGGGTTTTTTTCCTAATTATGATCCGTTAAATTTCTATGAACGAAGACATGCAGTAAATAAATAATGACGCCAATTTTTACTTCCACATGCCTACTATATTACTAGAATCAAATTAAAGTATAAGAAATAGGAGTTATCTGTGCTCCTTTTTCTGCAGAGAATATGAACTGTATGATACGTCTCATTGATTTTATTACCTGTCTCTGAAGATCCAAATCTGCTTTATTGCCAACCAGAATCATTGGAAACTCATCTCTGTCTTTAACACGGAGGATCTGCGTGTGGAACTTGCTCATCTCATTGAAGCTGAGAGAAAAGAGAAGCAGAAATATTTTTTTTGGAGTTGTACATCATCTCTCAGAGATCACACATTATAGAGCTGGACACACACAATACAGCCATACATACAGTGACTGTACAATTTCCTTCTGATTTAATAACTATGGAATGCAAGGAGGTAGCCAACTGGAGATCAATGAAATGGGTTGTATAGGTGGGACCATTAGGCTGGGTTCACACTATCAAACACAAAAACGGCCAGACTTTTGATCCTACTTTGCCCTGCAACATCGGTCCTACTTCTGTCCTGCTTTGGTCCTACTTCCATCGGACTTGAATGAACAAGATAAGATTTTGCTCCGACTGAGATAGGGACTTGTCCTTTGACCAATCAAAACAATCCCAGTGTGAGATAAATTCCTTTTACTGCTGATGTAATCACCAAGTCGGATGGTTAGAACAAGGATCCGACTTTGATCCTACTTCAATGATATTCAGTGGGCTGTAAGTAGCACCAAAGTAGTACAGGAACCTTTTTCAAAGTCGGACCGACCGTGTGTCGGGCCAGTTAAGACAGTTGTCATAGGGAAACAGATTTGGTGACGTACTGCGACTTGTGCTCACAATGTCGGTTAGTTTGTCGGACAAGTGTGAACCCAGCCTGGGATACTTGATGGCAATCTAGACATTGTACATATGTTATGTATGGGCAGATAAACAGTACCCCATGACATTCTGGTACAAAGGGACGGCAAATTTTCTGAAATGGCATTGTTGCCGCTATGCATGAGACAAAATTACATCGGGGCTGTTCTGCAGGAGACCGTCCAGTTTAAATAGCTTGTTACACTTCGTATTGTTTTTCATTTTCTGGAGTTTGCATGTTCTCCCTGTGTGGGTTTCCTCCGGGTACTCTGGTTTCCCCCCACACTCCAAAGACATGCTGGTAGGTTAACTGGCTCCTGTCTAAACTGGCCCTAATATGTATGAATGTGAGTTAGGGACCTCAGATTGTAAGTTCCTTGAGGGCAGAGACTGATGTGAATGTACAATATGTATGTAAAGAGCTGCATATATTGACAGTGCTATATAAGTACATGTAATAATTAAGTACATCTTGCAACTCATGGCATTGCTCAGCCCCCTCATATCTACATCTATGACACAGCTCCAGGATACAGAGGATTGGTTTCCCGGTTAAGCGTTGCAAATAAGATATAGACAGCATGGAGAGTTGCCTGGTGTTGCTGGTAAATGGCTGTTTCCAGCGCTAATTGCTGGACAACTGAAGTGCAGACAAAATTCAAACCTAATACTATGCATTCATCAAGGTGCATATGTAATATGGTTGTTTAAGGTTCATAAAGTAATTCTAGGATGAACTTCCACTTTGAGACCACAGGATGTCTTTTTCTGCTCCCCTGGAGACACAAAAGCGTCATCTATTTTCTAGTCCGACCTCAGCAGGGAGATCGTCCTTCACCAAGAGTCTGCCTGTAACAGTCAGGACCCTTGTGTGAGCTGCACTTCTCGGTTGTTCTGTACAAAGTGCATTCTTCATATACCATTATAGAGATTACCCCAGGAAATGATAGGCACCAACGATGGCTTCACTGGCCCCTAATGAAGTCCCTGCCTAGGCAGACAGTACAGAACCAATGTCAAATCCTGCCCCTCAGTCTCTACCTGCTCATAGGGCTGGAGGAGAAATTCCGGGACTCCTGTGGTTATAAGGTGGAAGTGATGTCAGCCTGGGGGCGGACCGGCAAACATCTCCTCAAGCGGCCATGGTTTGCGATCTTCGGCAAGACAGGAACACCGCAGATATAGATTTGACTTCAATATTTACATGGCGCATCTCTTTCTTTACTGGGTTCACACACACAGGAGTGGTGGTGGGGGTAGAATCATGCTGCATTCCTGTTCAAGTCACATGCGATCCTTTGCAGTGCGATTTGCGGGCATTCGTTTTGTATGGGCGCAAATCCCACCACAAAAGTATCGGTTTCGGGAGATTTTTCAGGAGTACTCAGGAAAATACTTGGTATCAGTGCATCCCTATTTTATTTACAATAAATTCTGATGAAAATATTGGTTGATCCTGCCACTGACTTCCTCTCCCTTTTTAGCAATCTGCAGTCTCATATACCTTCTGCAGCACTGACACCACTGTTCAAAAAAAAAAAAAAGCTGCCTACTGCTCATCAGTCTCCAAGTTGCTTACGTCATCTGCAGCACTGCCTGGTGGGACATATCTGAGCTTCAATCAGACAGGGGCTCCACAGCCTTGCTGTCGTTGGTAATCACATATTAATAAAGGCAGAAGAAGCGCAGCTACACTCAGCCCTGTAAGACTCATTGGAAGTACATGCTGCACTCCCTAGTAGGACCAACAAGTGGTCCACACGACCAACAAGTAGGACCTAACAAGCTTGTTCCCACACTTCCGTCAGAAGTCTCCAGCTGCACAGAAGTGATGTCATCAGAGACAGTATGACATCATCCTGCTAGCTCCACAATAATATTACAGCCTAAGCAGAGCGAAAGGATGCTAAAGAAAACGAGATTTAAATAGCAAACAGCCATTCTCATTCCCATCTATTATTATACCACGAGACCAATTAGTGCTCATAAAATTCTAGGAAGAGGCTATTTAAAGCATCCAGACAATGCAGCCGCCAAGCCTTATTACCTCGTTCTAACATCAACAAAAATTAGTTACCAGAATATTCTCATGTAACAGGGGAATATCTCCTCCACAACCGTGCCAATATAGGATATTCCTACCATAGCTTCAGTCTAATTTCTGCCTTTAAATCATAGATAACTATAGAAGCCTATGGACTTTGTCTTTTTTTTTTTTTTTTTTTAGAGATACAGTATATGTGAATGATTACAACCTAATGTAATTCTTTCTTAAGCAATAATGTTTGAAAATGGCATTTATTTTATCGTTTACTTGCATACTATAGGTAGTGCTGTGACTCACTGCTTGTCTCTCATTGTAGCTCTGATTGGACATGACTAAAGGCAACAGACTCCCTCTCTAAACTGAGCTATCAACAGATATTAGGCATCACATTCCATGATATACAGATCATAAATTCTTTGATGTGTACCAAGGAGTGCCTAGTGCAAAAGTTCACATCACTAAAAGGTCTTTACGAAAGGTTTATTGGTTAAGAGCATCAAATGCATTTAGGGGTAGAAGACACCTCCCCTAGAGGTCATTAAAATTATGATGGGGATGTACTAGAGGACCTATATTAAAAAGGCATGAAAAATACTAGTGTCACCTAACAGGACTAAGAACAGCCAGTTATTCTTAGTGCCATTAGGAGACACTAGTCTTTATCACTCCTTAATATAGGTCCTTTAATTTATACTGAAATGCTAAAATGTTCTGCATGCGGCTGGGTGCCACTTTGGGGGACAGGGGTTCTGGGGGAAGTTTGGGAACTCTACAGCAAACTAGGCTTTTTTGGGGGGATTCCAGAGCGGGCTGTGAGTCTTTCCAGGGGGCTGGGGGCTTTCCATGGGCACTGTGATAGACTGCAGTGCACTGCAGGGACTTGGGGGGCACTATGCTGGCACAAAGGGCTCTGCAGCAAGCTAGGGAGCACTGTGGCGGGTTGAGTGGCACAGTGTACCACTATGTGAGACTGGGTGGCACTAATGTGAGCTGGGAAACAGTGGGAGGTTAGGCAATCTGCAGGTGGCTAGAGACCCGAGAGTGAGGGAAGCAGCAGCCTGGCAGTGTGCCGAAACCCAGGGCTTGGGAACCACTGCTCTAGTGCAGGGCCTCCAAACTTTCTAAAAAAAGGGCCAGTTTACTGTCATTCAGACTTTAGGGGGGCAGACAGTGGCCATTGGGAGTAGAAATTGTCCTGGCTTCAGTGGAAGTAAACAATGCATCTATCATGTTATGGGGGGGGGGGGGGGGGGTTAGAAAGGAATGGTGCCCAAACATTGGTATCAGCAAGGGGGATAGTTCAGCTTCAGCAAGGAAAGGCTGAATTTTCGATCAGCATGTGAGCTCCCCCACTTGACAGAAATCAAACGTTTAATCGACTTCTGCCAAAAGCACATGGGAAAGGAAAAAAAACACAAAAACTTTTCATTGATCAGTGGCTGCAGCCAATCAACTGCAGATGCCGATCTGTGCAATCTGACAACAGCATCTGCAGCAGTCAGAATATACAGATCAGTGTCTGCAGTTCATTGGTTGCAGTCGCTGATCAAAAGAAAATACGATGTTGGGGGGGGGGGTGTAGAATTCTCTCTATACACCTAGTTTTAGTGGATGGAGGAATAGATTTATCTTTTATATTGAGCCTACTGGCTGAACAAACATAACCTAATGGGCGGCACAGTGGTGTAGTAGATAGCACTTTCGCCCGGCAGAAAAAGGGTCGCTGGTTCGAATCCCAACCATGACACTACCTGCCTGGAGTTTGCATGTCCTCCCTGTGACTGGGTTTCCTCCAGGTACTCCGGTTTCCTCCCACACTCCAAAGACATGCTGGTAGGTAAATTAGATCCTGTCTAAATTGTGCCTAGTATATGTATGAATGTGAGTTAGGACACTTAGATTGTAAGCTCCATGGGGGTAGGGATGTGAATGTACAATATATATGTAAAGTGCTGCGTAAATTGACAGCGCTATACAAGTACCTAAAATAAATAAATGTGTATGGTCAGCTTAAAGAAGAAGTATAGCCAAAGCTCGTTTTGGCTGTACTTCTATGAATCACAGGAGCACAGTTCGTTCTGCACTCCTGTGACCCATTTTCAGCAGAGAGCAGGCTGAAGTCCGCTCTCTGATGACGCCAGAGTCGGCATCATCACGACCACGGAGTCGGGATCTGCCAGATCCCTGGACCGATACCCGGCTCAGCCTCTCAGTGAGCCGCTCAGAGCCTGAGCTGGCCACTCCCCACACCCTCCACAGCCCAACGCTGAGGGGGCAGAGCAGAGAGCTGTGAGAACAGAGCGATCAGCGGTGTTTGATTGCTCGGTTCTCAGTGTTAGAGGTGCCGGGGAACAGATCTGAATTGGATAAAAACATTTAAAAAAACACCTCTTTTAAAGCTGAGCAGCCTTCCAAATGTCTAAGCAAATCATTTGCAATCATTGTACTGTGTCCTAAACAAAACAACTTAGGCATAAAATAAAACCTTGATGCATGAAATGAATAAGTGTCTCAAATTACCAGTATGATTAAAGTTATGCATGGAAGAAGTGTGTACAAGAGATGAGGAACATGTGTTGATATCCTTTACAGAATGTGATTAGGTTTATACAGACTTCCTACTCAATTCTGAAAAAAGGATGAATGATTTCCTTTTCAATACCGTACCTTCCTCTGTCATTAATTGCAAATATAAGGAGGAAACCTTCTCCCGTCCTCATGTACTGCTCTCTCATCGCTCCAAACTCCTCTTGTCCGGCTGTGTCCAGAACTAGAAAATAAAAATGTAATATACAAACTGAGTAGGTGATACTAAAGATCACAGACACTATGAAAAATAATCTTATGTAAAACAATTAAACTTTTTGTCACCATTTATATGCGTATAGGTCAGATCTAGGTTTACCATAAGGAACTAGTGGGCCTGAGCCCAATGCAACATTGGTAAGGGTCAGGTCAGTTGGGCAATTTTCTCGTAGTAAATAATTGCTGCTACAATTGTTATGGATTGTAGTAAAGTGATCTGTACATTTTATAAGTCACTTATTAGCAAATGTTATGGTTGTTGCAGTTACCATAAATTTCACAGATTTTGGGGTTACCAGGTGGGAACAACATCACTCTTTAGACATTACAACAGGTGAAGTTTTTATTCCCGAGAGCTAAATTGTGCATGCCTGGAAATAGCAATCAAGTTACTATAGTTCTAGCAGCCTGTGCACAGGAATGAAGAACTACAAGTCAAGTGTTGACCATTGTGACAGTGCGGGTTTAGAAGAGATCCATTTGAGAGGCAAAAAAACAATGATTCCCTATCCACAGGACTGGGAGAGGTAGGACTGCTGAGCAAGTCTACAGGATAGAGAGCTGAGGCGGGTTCAGGGGACTGGAGGGATTCTGTAGATCTCCAAAGAGTAAGAGAATCCAGGGTATCAGGAGATCCACTATGTAGAGGGTCCGTGCAGCCTGGTGCTTCTACAAAAGAGGCTGAGTGAGCCCAGAGAACCAGAGACCTGGGCATGAGCCCAGTAGCAATGGGAGCAGTGATACCGACAAGAAAGCCAGGTGACTTTGCATTTTTCTTTGTTTGATGGAGAAAACCCTTGCGTGGGCAACTCTGTTTGAAATGTTACTTACTTTCATTTGCTTTTCCTTTCAATTCCTTTCAATAAAAGTGGGCCAGAAAGCCTTTAAACCGACATCCGGACAAACGACATCTCACTAAAATGCTCACGAGTAACAATAGGTATCATTACTGCCCAGATAAGACCTGCAGCTTTCATCATCACCAGCCTAATTTGTTCAGTTGCTCCCCAAAAATTTGCCGAAAATCAATTGCTAGTGAGGGAGGTTACTTAACCCATGCAGAACAAAGTAAAAGAGGGCCCCCGTCCCACTTATAGCGCCCTTTGCTGTGCTTCTCCACTATTCTATCCCACTGTAGCATCCATCGCAAAAACATGGTCCTTCATGGAGCAGCATGTGACCAACTCCCATGATGCAGTGCTCAGGCATGGGTGGCCAACTGCCAAACCTGTTTAGGCTTAACACTATCTGCCCCACATGGTTAGGACTGCATTGCAATGGTGCAACGGATGAGAGTAGGGAAGGAATGTATAAATGGGGCAGGGAGCTGGTTATAGATCAGCCATTGTCAATCAAGGTTGCTTGGAACCATGAGGTTCCTTCTTGGGATGCTAGTGGTTCTGTGAGCAATAGCAAATGGATCTTCTAAATACACTGACCAACAATGCAAGGGGGCACTTCTATACTGGCCTCTAATATTAGGGGACACCAATTTTTTATACTGTCCATTTTTCTTTTCTGTTCTTATTCAAGGACTAATAAAACAAGGTGTACAGAGCAGGAGGAAGCATAATATGATCTGCCAATGGTTTGAGATATGCTAGGTATGCCATAAGATTTATTTTACTATTTAAAAACGTACTACAGTTTGATGGCTACGCCAACGTACTGCAAACTGTAGGCATAAATTTTAGCCAAGGTTCCCCAAGACCTGGAAAATATCAAGTGTTTCACCAGAGTAAGGCCTCATACACATGGACGTTTCTTAAACAAAAAAAAAGGTTGGGCCCGATGTCAAGGAAAAAAAAAAGAAAAAAAAAAACGGCGTTTTGCGGCGTTATGCATCAGTGTTAGTGAACGTCGGCGTCAATAGGCGTTTTTTTTTTTTTTTAAATCATCACTCTGCTATTTTCCAACCTAAAAACGTTGGCGTCAAAAAACGACGGTTAACGCCGGTACGGCGTTAGTGAGCGTTTTGCGGCGTCGGCGTCAAAAAGTTACAGCCTCAGAACACGCTGGCCGTGGGTTCTAGTTTCAGCTCACTAACACTGACGCCATCTACAGCTCAAAAACGTCGGCATTTTTATGGGGCCATTGACTAACATGGAGAGCTGCAAAAAACGCCAGAAAAACGACGGCGTCAAAAACGTCCGTTTGTATGAGGTCTTAAAAGGTTGAGAAAGATACAGCAAGTTGAAATGTATTGTTCTGCAAGAAAATAACCTACAACATTGACACCTAGGCCCCTTTCAGACAGGCGTTCCAAATCAGGTTCAGGTCCATTTATCCCTACTTTTGTCAGTTTAAATCCACCTAACTCTGGGTACGATCTGCCCCAGCTAAAAGCAATTCTGCAACAAAATAACCTACAAAAATGACACCTAGGCCCTTTTCAGAAGGGCGTTCCATATCAGGTCCAACCATCCCTGCTTGTGTCAGTGCAAACCCACCTACCTCTGGGTATTATCTGTCCCGCAAAAAAAATAAAACAAAATGGGAGAAGACCCTGTACGCTTCCATGCAGGTGTAGTGGATCAAAGGTAGCTGGGTGTAAGCGGACAGCGAAGTCCATTTATTCTCAAGCTGCCCATAGAGTAAAGCGGACACAGGCGAATACTGAATGGACATGGAGGAGTCATCTGCACGCTCCGATAAGCAGGGGACCAGCTCAGATTAGGGTTGCCACTTCATCCCCTAAACCCAAACACATATGAATTACACAGGTTCTGAGACTAATTTAATGCAGATAAGGCACCAGGTGAGTTTAATTACCACCTTAATCAGCCGCAGAACCTGTGTAATTAATATGTGTTCGGTTTTAAAGGGATGAGGTGGCAAACCTAGTTCAGAACCCATGCTGCATCTGCCCCGTGTGAAAAGTAGCCTAAGAAAGAGAGACAAATGCTTTTGGAAAGTAAACACACCAAAATGAACCCATAAAAAAAAAAAATTTACACAGGGACAAATGTGAAGGAAAAAGGATTTAGATCCCAAAAAGGAACAACAGGGAGCGGTAGCTTGCCTTGACCAAAGGCAGTGCTCTGCATTGAGTTTTGAATAGGGACTCCCATAGGATCTATTTTATAGGACATTTAGAAATAGATTTGTGAATGTTTTATCACCCGTGCATTGTACTGCAAGTTTACTGGCCCTTTAAAGGTTAGAAAAAGTTTCGAGACTCGGTTTTAATTAAGCTCATTGAAATTGAAGTTAAATAAAGACATGTGCACCGCAATCAACCATCTGTAGAGACATACATGACCATAAACAAAGAGAAGATTGTAACATAATCTACCATGTCATTGTAAGAAACGGGGCCAAATGCTTGAGGGAAAAAATTCTGAAACTACCACTTGCTTTACTCAAAAGGTAGTAAGAAAGTCACTAATGTATGGCTTCAGAAGCTTATGTGAATGAGGCTTATTTTCAAGGACTATTTTAGTAAGAATACATGGACACTTGTAGATCTATGCAGTCACCTTGCTGCTTGTTAGCTTGTGGTGACCGCTGGTTGAAGGTTTCCTAAACTGCAACTATTCTGCCCATGGAATAAGATGCCTTAACACTCCGCTCAAAAGCGGAATTTGCATACACATGGTTATGGAAATATCCAGGGTAGGCATGAGGCATCTTAGGAGTAAATCAAAAGGTACATCTAAACACCTTATAAAGTACAAGATAATTAATAATAGCCAAATTGGAAAACAATTGAAGGTCTACTGAGTCTCCCGATTAGGACATGCAATCCTGCTTCTGCAGCTGTCTGACAATCTGAACCGGCCTTCCTCAACCTTTTTAACGCAAAGGAACCCTTGAAATAACTTTTCCGGCCTCAGGTAACCCCTGCTAAAAATTATTAGATCTACAACTCATGATGCATTAGTGTGATGGTCAGTGGGAAGAATGCTCCTTACAACTGTGGGCAGTGGAAAGAATTACCCCCTTACAGATAGCTAAAAAGTGTTAGTGGGAACTTATCTGAGAGGTAGAAATTGCTAATTGCTCAAGGAAACCCCTCGCAACCTCTGGAGGAACCCTATGGTTCCATGGAACCCTGGTTGAGAAACCCTGATCTTAACAGTAACTGTACTGGAAGGGGTGCAGTCATTTTTCAGATGAAGATTCTCTACCCGGCGCCTTTGTTTCTGAAATCGACTTGTCCATCCATGGGGTGCTGACAGGACCTCCCATGCCATGAATTTCAGCCAATTCAATAGAGAATCGGCCAAAGTTCTAGATGTGCATGGCCAGCTTTCGACACAAGGGATTTTACTCATTACTTTTGTGCCCCTGTTCTGATACTAAGCCTACGGGCACTCGTCACCACTGACCGGACAACTAAAAAGTGCAGCCAAAATAGTCACGCGTTACTACGGCATGGCTCCTTTGGTTAGAGAGACGGTGCAGAATGTCATTCGCCAGCAAGAGAGCTGCGCCTCACTCATACAGTCATTGAGGAGGCAACACCGTGCAAGCAGATGTCTATATCTGTGCCCTGCAAAGAGACTCTGATGCTGGCTATTGACAGAATCAATGTGACATGTCCCTAATGCCTAATACACACAATGAGGATAATCAGATGAAAAAGAGAAAAAAAAATGAATTCAAAGCGATCATTCAATAATCTATTTGTTAGTACAAGACAGTTTATGCGAAGATATTTGAAGAGACTAGCACAAAAATGTTTCTCATTAGATAACAAAGAATGATTTGTGTGTAAATCGTATAGTATTTCTAGGAGAATAGAAAAAAAAAAAAAAATGAATGTGTCCGATATTCTCATTATGTGTACTAGGGCTTAAGAATGCCTGCTATATATAGTATTAAAACAGAGATTATGATTTTGTTTCACTGATCGATTCTACCTCCAGTACTGAATTTGAGACAGTGCATGCTGAACTGGTAGGTAAAAGAATAAAGATTCTAAAGCACGAACGAGTAGGCTGTTTGCCTGGAATTGCGCCCTAACCTAAGATTATACACATATACACGTCTATATTGTACATAGTATATAATATATAAAATATTTTTTATACTTTATATTCAATATACCAGCACCCAAAACATTTCATTAACACAACTTTTCTACATTGGCATGTCTCCCATTCCCCTACAATGCCAACCTAATTTATCCTGTGCATCAACAGGCACATTTCGCTAGTTGACAGTTTTCTTATTGAATCATTTTCTCTAGATCTGGAGACAACATAAATCCTATAGGTCACTGTGGCTTGTGGAGGAAAAGTGAAGTCAAGTGATGCATTGCATAAACACGTGGGATTGCTATCATTTTATCTAATTATCCATGGCGTGGTGTACAGGATTCCTCCCCACCCCCTTACATAGACGGAACAATGCACGCCCCGTTTTCTGGGATCCAGCATCTGACATAAATTACTGAAGAGGATTGAATCATGCATATAAGCTGACCACTGTCTAATGTCAATAGCCGCTTTAAAGGGTGTACCCAAGACATACACTTTCATGACTGGATGCAACAATTGTTCATTTTTTTTATTGAAGTTTGAACTACATGTTAGCAAAATCTTTGCTCTATAATTCACACCAGCCGCTGCATTACAATGCACAACCTGCTTGCAGTGCAGTCAGGCAGGATCTGCACATCACACTGTTCGCTTTTTTAAAAAAAAAAACGTTATTGAAATTTCACAAAAACATTCCATAAAGTTTAACTGCCGCTGCGCAGCATGAGGCAGTGGATTGCCTCGCACTGCGCCACAGAAAAAAAAAAAAAAAATACTGCATGCACAGTCAGTGGTAATGTACAGTGAGCCATGCGTGCACAACTTTTATGGCACCCGCTCTGTGCGGTTATGAAGTGACTCCTGTGTGCATGTGCATGAATGACATAATCGCGGCCCAGCCATTCAAGTGGTCGAATTGAGCGAACCGAGAAGGGAAGACTGGGTAAAGATGGAAGCACCCGACTACTGACCCCACAACACTGGAGGGCATCCTTTTGACAGGCGTACAATTACAGCATATTAGCGCACTATGACAAAAACATGCAGGGGGCCCGGAAAAAAAAATGAAAAAAATTCACAGCGTTTAATACCACTTTAACTTGTAATTGCTGACAGAAAATGTCTTTTCTGCTGGTAAAATCCTTTGCAGTGCATGCGTAATTCTGCTGTACTCCACCATCTCCTAGCCCTCTCTGTTTTATTCCATATGCATACACAGATTTCATTTCAAGTTGCTGTTGCCTAGACACTCAAAGGCCTAGCCACACACTATGTAGGGAAAGGGTCCTTCAGAAATGTAGTTCTGGGGGCTTGCCTACATCAGTACAAACTCTGCTCGATGCAGCTTCTCTGCAAGACTTTTACAAGCCTAGTTATTACTAGCTGTAGTATTATACAGAATAATAACTTTCTCATGGCGGTTTGGGGTAAATTTGATGGTTGAGGTGACTGTAGCCACATTAGTAAGCTTGTAAGGCCCCTTTCACACAGGCATTACTTATGCCCATTTTTCCTCCATCCGTTAGCAGATCAAAAATGGACATATATGCATCTCTATGGGCTAGTGGACGTTAGCGGTTGGTCATCCGCTGACATCCGCCTCTGTTAAGTTCCATTTTTTTTTTTTAAACGGAAGAAAACCCTATTAGGCCCCTTTCACACGGACATTCTGTTCAGGTCCGCCTGTCCGTTTTTCAGGCAGACCTGAACGGACACTCTCTGCAGCCCTATGGAGCAGCGGATGTCAGTGACATGTCTGCTGACACCCGCTGCTCTCCGATCCGATCCTGTCCGTGAAATCCAGATGGATGTAAATTCATAGTGGAGTGGATCGGATGGAAACGGACAGGTGGATCCGTTTTCATCCAATCTCCATAGAGGACAGCAGGGCTCTGACAGATCTGTCTCTGCAAAGTGAGCAGAGACGGATCTGTCATCCGCCTGCTCAGCGGAGATCAGCGGATCGATCCCTGCTGAGCAGAGCGGACTCCACAAACGGATAAGTCCATGTAAATGGGGTCTTTTTCTTCCATTAAAACGGAAGAAAAAAAAACGGATATTAGTGGACGATCCGCTTACATACGATCTACTGACATCAGTTTTTCAAACAAAAAAATGTTCAGTCTTTTAGTTCAGTTCAGTCTTTGGCCCCTTTCACACGGGCTTTCCGTTCCGGTCCGCCTGTCTGTCTTTCAGGCGGACCTGAACAGATGCTCCATTCATCCCTATGGAGTGGTGGATGTCAGCGGAGACATGTCCCATGACATCCAATGCTCTCCGATTCAATCCTGTCCGTGAAATCCAGACGGATGGAAACTCTATTTTTCATCCATCTGTAGAGTCGGATTGGAGCGGATGAAAAATGGACAGGCAGTCCGTTTTCATCCGATTGCCATAGAGAGTGAACTGAATAAAAAAAAAAAAAAAAAAAACGGAACTCCCGTGTGAAAGGACCCTGCACAATTACATTTGAGCCCTGGTTCACACTGAGTGCGGGAATGAATTCCTGCATGTCAGTCTCGATTTCAGCGGTGATTTCACAAGTATCTCTGCGGGATTCTGCACAGATGCCTATGGAAATCGCAAAAAGCAGTACAAGAACTACTTTTTGAAATCGGTGCATCGCTGCAAGTGCGGCGTAGCACCAATTAGGACGGTGCCATTGCCGATTTGGCATGCGATTTGACAAAAATATGTAACCAGGGCACACACTTTTTCGCCGTGTTCCCTTCCAGGTCCAATCACTACTTAGCCGAAAAGAAGGGAACATCCCGAAAGCTTGTTATGAAAATGCAACTGGTTGTGCATGCTGCTCATGCTATGTAGTGATGCCGCTAATCGGTGATCGTGGTGGCGTCCTGATGTCAGTGCTTTTATCATTCATTTTTATGATTGGTTTTACCTTTGATTTTAACTGACAATATCAACGATGCTGCACTATGGTACCTCGTTTTGTTTTTATGGTATCTGATGGTGCTACAAGCGTTCGTTTAGCCCTGGCTACCGAGATCTTCTAGACGGCACAGTGACTAGTCTTCTGAGCGATTGATGGTACATTGGTCTGACTGCTTTGGTGTTTTATTTTTTGGTCTGACGAGTGTGCATTGCTTGTGGGGAAGGTGGAGTGTGACACGGAGTCTGCTTGATCTGTCATCAACGTGGGTGTTCTTACCCCTCTCTTTCCCCAACTTGAGCAATTGCAGCACTTTAAACTCAGTGGCGGCTGGTGAAGTTTTAGGATGGGGAGGTGCCAGGCCCCGCCCTTCCTTTTTGAACTCTCATACTTCTCATAAGCCCCACCCCTTATAGAAACCATCCACTCCGTCCCCCTGTATTCCACATAGTGTCAGGAGTATACAGCTCAGTATCACAGGACACAGTATACAGCTCAGCATCACAGGTAGGGTATATTGCAGCCAGTAAACACAGTATACGGTCAGTACACAGGTATTGCAGCCAGCATCACAGGTATTGCAGCCAGTACACAGCAGTACATACCTCAGGGGAGTCAGGCTGCTCTGGCAAGAACAGTGGTGCGTGCTGGACACTTCCAGTCCAAGCACCAGCACGTCAGTCAGTCCCACTCCCCGCCACCTGACCAATCAGTCACTGGCTGAGGCCAGTGACTGGAGGCCATAGCCAATCAGTGTATCTACAGTATCTCACAAAAGTGAGTACACCCCTCACATTTTTGTAAATATTTTATTCTATCTTTTCATGTGACAACACTGAAGAAATAACACTTTGCTACAATGTAAAGTAGTGAGTGTACAGCTTGTATAACAGTGTAAATATGCTGTCCCATTGAAATAACTCACATAGCCATTAATGTCTAAACCGCTGGCAACAAAAGTGAGTACCACCCCTAAGTGAAAATGTCCAAATTGGGCCCGAAGTGTCAATATATCGTGTGGCCACCATTATTTTCCAGCACTGCCTTAAACCTCTTGGGCATGGAGTTCACCAGAGCTTCACAGGTTGCCACAGAGTCCTCGTCTACTCCTCCATGAAGAAATCATGGAGCTGGTGGATGTTAGAGACCTTGCGCTCCTCCACCTTCCGGTTTGAGAATGCCCCATAGATGCTCAATAGGGTTTAGGTCTGGAAACATGCTTGGCCAGTCCATCACCTTTACCCTCAGCTTCTTTAGCAAGGCAGTGAAGGACTTGGAGGTGGTTTGGGGTCATTATGTTGCAATACTGCCCTGCAGCCCAGTCTCCAAAGGGAGGGGATCATGCTCTGCTTCAGTATATCACAGTACATGTTGGCATTCATGGTTCCCTCAATGAATTGTAGCTCCCCCGTGCTGGCAGCACTCATGCAGCCCCAGACCATGACACTCCCACCACCATGCTTGACTGTAGGCAAGACACACTTTTCTTTGTACTCCTCACCTGGTTGCCGCCACGCACCATCTGAACCAAATAAGTTTATCTTGGTCTCATCAGACCACAGGACATGGTTCAAGTAATCCATGTCCATAGTCTGTTTGTCTTCAGCAAACTGTTTGCAGACTTTCTTGTGCATGATCTTTAGAAGAGGCTTCCTTCTGGGATGACAGCCATGCAGACCAATTTGATGCAGTGTGCGGCGTATGGTCTGAGCACTGACACGCTGACTCCCCACCCCTTCAACCTCTGCAGCAATGCTGGCAGCACTTATGCCTCTGTTTCCCAAAGACAACCTCTGGATATGACGCTGAGCACATGCACTCAACTTCTTTGGTCGACCACGGTGAGGCCTGTTCTGAGTGGAACCTGTCCTGTTAAAACAGCTGTATGGTCTTGGCCACCATGCTGCAGCTCAGTTTCAGGATATTGGCAAGCTTCTTATAGCCTAGGTCATCTTCATGCAGAGCAACAATTCTTTTTTTCAGATCCTTCAGAGAGGTCTTTGCCATGAGGTGCCATGTTGAACTTCCAGTGACCAGTATGAGAGAGTGAGAACGATAAAAAATTGAACACACCTGCTCCCCACTCACACCTGAGACCTTGCAGCACTAACGAGTCACATGACACAGAGGAGGGAAAATTGCTAATTGGGCCCAATTTGGACATTTTTACATAGCGGTGTACTCACTTTTGTTGCCAGTGGTTTAGACCTTAATGGCTGTGTGTTGAGTGATTTTGAGGGGACAGAAAATTTACACTGTTATACAAGCTGTACACTCACTATTTTACATTGTAGCAAAGTGTTATTTCTTCAGTTTTGTCACATAAAAATATATAATAAAATAATTTACAAAAAAAGCAGGGACAGTATGTTCCGGCGCTCTATGTTTTTTTTTCCAGAAATCAGCAGGGGGGTGGCGGGGGGGCACTGTATAAACTACTACACTATGATAGTTTCTCCCTTTCTCATTTAATGGATCTGGTGAGAGGACTCCCGTCTAGGATGCTGTTTGGATTATGACCCATATGCGAGTATTATATTTCTGGTGAGTGGGCATTTGCTACTGGAGTCAATAGGAGGACTATTGTTTGAGTCAAACCATCTGATTTTTGAGCATTGCAACTATATTTATCGCTTTTCAGAGGGTGTTGCTTGAGGTGATTGTAGCCATATTAGTGCAATAGTGCCAGAGAGTACTGTCCGTGATACTTTTTTTATTTGCACTAACATACAATTTTTCAGGACAAGCTTTCGGGGGTATCTTCCCTTCAAGATCCAAGCAGAGGGTGTTGCGTTTTTCCTTTTGTTGCTAGCAGCTCATTTGCTTACTTCAGCGCTGGTCATTTTTGACTATTTATATCCCTCTGAAAATGTAACCGTTTATGCAAATAAAGTATGATGGACACTACTCAGTTGTTCGAGGTAACAAACATATCCTTTGAAAGATATAAGACCATAGGACCCATAAAACACGACACATCAATCACAACAGCCCTTTACGAGGTGCTTGCAGAGAAATACTGCCACCCTTTCCTATTCACTGGAGATGATAAAGTGAAGTTTACACCAAGACAGCTTTGGATGGAAGAATTCCCTCAGGTCGGGAATGTCTTCTTATCTAGCTTCCTTTAAACTTATTTGCAGAGATCATTGTGTCAGATTCCTGACATTCCAGGAAAACTCCCCCGGGGCCCTTACGGTACCCTAGAGCCTACAGACCCCACCACCTTCCTCCCTGGAATGCCTCTCCCTCTAGCACTGTGTGATTACAAACTTCACACCACCCAATGAAGAGGCGATGATTCAAATTTATCTCACTGAAAAACTATGCTAGGGAGGTGCAACAATATACAAGTATCTCCTCAATCCAGATCAGAATTAAAGAGATTAACTGCATGTTTCCCTTGCATGTGTCCAGGGCAAGGAACATAGAGGATGGATTACAAATCTGTTGCCTAAGCAAAATCTTTAACATGTTTAGAGACTACAACCAAGTGAGCATAAAAAAAAATAAATGACATCACACCTCCCAGCTTTTGTGGATGGGATATAGGGGCACTTCCATGCGCCAAATATTTAGGCAAAAAGTAAACCCTTCTCACAACACAGTTTTAAGTGGGGCCATAGACTGCCAATTGCGTCTGCTTCTGGACAAACCGGTCAAAAATGTGCTAAGTGGGTTACTCAGCTTTAAGGCCTGGTTCACACCTATGCAAGCTGCAGCTGGTGCATTTTGCTTTTTTTCACACTTGTTTTGATACGTTTTGGGGAGGTGTCCATCGTCTTGAGGGAAAAACCAGCGAAAACACAGCAGAAATGCATAAAAAAATGCAAGCACTGCACTTATTGTGCTTTTGATGTGTTTCTGCTATGTTTCCATTGAGGTCTGTGGAACCAAAAACGCAACCGGACTTAAAAAAAAACGCACTGGTGGAAGACGCACAGATGATCACGTGACCCATAGGAAACCATGTTAAATGGACTGTGGTGCGTTTCTGCAAAACTGAAAACCACATAGGTGTGAACCAGGCCTAAGAGCATTCTTTTGCATGGAGGTGGGTTCAGCAATTTTTTTCTAGCATTGGAACCCTTTTAAAGATATTTTGCTAATGGTTTCTCTTCTGTATGATTTCCAGTATCAACCAGCTGCTTCTGAGGAAGCCGGACGTTACAGGCAAAACCTTTCAGAACCCAGGGGGCTCCCCACCATGCATTCTTTACAAGGACTGTTGTTTAAAGTGTTTTTTTGGACATATAAGGAACATCATCTAAATTAGGGTGTGAGTATTGGAGTGCATGAAGGCCCCCATCTGCAAGGCTAAGTTAATTCTGTGCTTTTATCTTAAATAAGCAAAGGAACTTTGTGAAGTCCATGCTGACACGATATGAACTTTGTATGACGTATTATGCAGCCAGGATGTTGATGTGGCTGATCGGGATTGTAAGAGATTAAAGGGACATCCCAGGGAATGCTTAAAGTGAATTCATGAAAGGAGAACTCACTTTTGATGTCACTGTTATAAGTTCCTAGGTTTCAAACATGTTGTATATTACATCTGGAACCTAATCAGAATCCTACCTTCCTGCGGCAAATTCATTTATATTGGAATGGCTAATGTGTGTGCTAAGCCACCATATTCAAGCCAGGAATATATCATATAAACGAATGAGACCTTTGCCTACATTGTTCACTCCACTTAGCTCTTTTTCCTCATGCACGGTTAAGGATTTCCTTTTTTGACCCCACACACACACACACACACACACACACACACACACACACACACACACACACACACACACACACACACACACACACACACACACACACACACACACACACACACACACTTGATAGAAAAAGAAAAAGCAACGGCAGTAAAAAAAAAGAAGACAACGACCAAGTGGTCCAGTGGGTCTGCCAGTGGCTTTGCTTGCTTTTTTTAAATATTTTTTGTCTGTGTATAGACGTTTGTCCCAGGCATGTTTGAAGCCATTTGATAATGCCTCTGGAAAACAGGATAAGGATCCAAAATAGCATGGTATAGCTGTATAGCATGGTGGGCTAGGTTTTATGGTGGTTTCACACTGCCGTGGTCAGCTTGGCATGCAGCACAGTGTAAACATGGTTTTAAATGCGCAGTTTTCCATAGACTTCTTTTAGACTGCAAGTTTTTGGTACTTTTTCTGAAAGCGCACCAAGAGTCCTGCATGCTTCATCATTGCTGCGCTTTCAGAAAATGCAGGAAAAATGCACAATCCAATAGAAGTCTATTGGAAACCACAGGTAGCCCACCCGAAAAAAAACACAAATACACTACACCTGCTCTGTGGCCAAACCACCACGTGGCAGAGTGCAACCACCCTTCACCTGGTCGGATTATACCATAGTATTTGTATTTTATTGTTGTGTGTGTAATCAAGAGATGTAACTTGACCACATGGCTATATTTTTTGATTATAGAATATGGTTATCGATTTTTTTTGGTTTAAACATTGAATCCATCCATGGCAGTCTTTTTAGTGGTGTTAGAATTTTTGCTTTGTACACTGTTGAAGTCACCATAGATGCCAGATGATTTGGGGTTGGCATGCCTTTTAGTTTTTTTTTTTTTAGATTTAAAATCTAAATCGATTCCCTCATCCAAACTAAACAGCATGGGTGAAGGAATCTGCACTACCGGCTATTGTACTCAGACAGCTGCTGCACTTGTGGCTGTCCATATACCTAAACCATGATGCATTGATTGGATTCAGTCACTGTTTGGCCAATTATTTTCCACCTGGCTCAGTTGATTTCTACATTTACTTTTTTCACGCAGCGTGGATAGCCATAGACATGAGAAAAAAAAACAGTTGCCCAATCCAGTCTCTTTAAGCAAGACTGGGTGACAATTGTAGGTCGATGGGAGCAAATCAAGTGAAAAAGCCTAGTCACTCTGAATACTATTGTTTACCCCAATATGAGTTGACATTGGGACTAAGGATTTAGACAGGGCATCCCCCCACCACAGTCTAATCAGGACCATTTGTGTAACCAAACTAAATACAGCACAATTGGTGCAAATGCACAGCACCTGTGTACACAGTGGAGTATTTTCTTTTACGGGGCAGTGGAGTCATTTCAAAGCCGTATGCCTTGTGGCAAAATCTAGCATTGGTGTTTTTCTGGCTTTTATGCGGCCCATTCATTCCACCTCTGAGGCCCCCAGCTAGTTTAAAGGGTAAATTCACCTTTAAAAGAAAAAAAAAAAAAAACACACACACACACAACACCTAAGAACTGTGCAGTCAGAGGCCTCAATAGTGTAGAAAAAAATGCCCACCTTAAGAAATTATGTTTAGTTTGCATGACATACCTGTAGGCCAATTCTCTGGACTACAGATTGATTAGCCTTTATGTTGTGGAGATTGGTGAATAGGTGGGTATGAGTAGTTTGGCAAGCGAAAACAGGGCAGGGCTGACACCAGTCAGGCCTGGTTCAGACCTGTGCAGGTTGCAGTTTGCATATTCCAGGTGCATTTTGCGTTTTTCAATGCACGTTTTTGAGCCATTGAAGTCTATGGAACCAAAAGTCAGAGAGAGAGTCCCTGGCCCTTTCTATAAAATGCACAGATGTGAACGTGACCCATAGGAAACCATGTTAAATGAATTGTAGTGCGTTTCTGCAAATCTGAAAATGCACCAAGTGTGAACCAGGCCTTAGTCCACAAAAATGCTGTGTGTAGTCAGCACACAATAGGAGCAGAGTGCATTTTTTGGCAGCCAAATATTTTGCTGTATTTGCAGGGTAAAGGATATACATGGGGAAATTATGTGCATGCATTGCAGAATGCAATCAATATACACTTTTTTTTACATTTTTGCCCTGAGATACAGCAAGGATCCCGGGTTGGCGCTGTGGATCGGGTGCCTCCCCTGGAACAGTGCATGGAGGTGCCAGCAACGACCATCAGGTCATTGTTTCCTACCAAAAACATTGCCGCCGAGCCACTTTCGCCACACCCAACCTCACATCCTGCCAACCGTGCCGGATGTGACATCATCAGTCCCTGAGACACCAGGCCACATGGAAATGGCCACTCCACAAGCATCAGAACACCACAAGTCCGCACTCGCCTGAATCAAAGTCCCACACTGCCAGTGTACCTGACCCTAAAAAGGGACGCTGCCGACCAGACTCCTATGGAGAGAGGTGGTCCCCGGAGTAAAAGAATTTCTCCAGACTCCTTCCAGGGCAGCCCGGGAGAGCCCAAGATACATGTCTCCTCAGGTTCACTGCCCCTGTTCTGGAATGCTGTACCCGGGAGGCCCCTGCCCCCTAGCACGCTGGATCGTGTGTTTCTTGTGCTAGGTGGAAGGATCATCTCTCTCTCTCTCTGTAAACTATCCTGGAAGATGACTTGGGAAAACTCTGGTCTAAAGATGTCCACAGAAAACCTAACTGCTGTTGCTGAATGAAGCCGACAGCACACAGACCAGGAAACAACCATATGTCTGTCTATTGCTACACATGCATGATCAGCCAGAAGGACCATGCATGTTTAGCCCACATTGTACAGATCATGGATCAACTGCCACCCATGTCTGTCCCAGTTTCGTAATTTATACTTTAACTGTGGCTCTGCGAGGCAGAAGCACAAATGAGTTGCTGGGGTAAAACACAGATAAATCAGTGCCTTTGCTTACACAGAGCTGCAGCAAAAATGCATTAGTAAATAATGAAAAAAAAGGAGACCCACCAATGGACAGGTAAGAATTTCAGCACTAAAGCTTCATGTACACTGGAAGCTCCTAAACTTGAGTTTTGCCATATTTTTTGCCAAAGCTCCTAAACTTAAAGCGGTAGTAAACCCATCCATTGAACAGTTTAAAAATCAGTTACATTTCCGGTACGTGCCGGAAATGTAACATTCCAATTGGTCGTGCTCTAAACCAAACTGTCAAATCATCATTTGGCTGGTTTCCTAGCTGATCACATGTGCAGCATCATGGCAGTTGTAGATTAAAAAGAGGCCAAGATGGCGGCTTCCTTGGCTGAAAATGATAGGAGGGTTTACTACCACTTTAACTCCATAAAAGCCCATGCATTCATGTACACATGGGCTTTTAGCAGAGTTTAGGAATGGCCACGTTTAGGCGAGGTTAAACCTCCCTCTCCTGAACGCGAAAGAATCGTGCTCAGGATAGGAACATTTTGACCGCCAGCCATAGGAAAACACAAATTGCAGCAAAGCGTGGGTTTGCGTTTTCCTGCAGCCATGGTCAGGGTAGGCTAATGTACATGCAGGCTAACCGGAATTTTTGTAAGAGAAACAGCAGTTTGTAGTGGAGAATTTAAAGTCAACATTTGTCTTCTTTAACATAGGAGATGGAGACTTCTATAAAAATTCCAAAGGCAGCTTCAGATCTACTATCACACATTAAAAGCAGAACTACCCATAATTTGAAAAAAAAAAAAAAAAATATATATATATATATATATATATATTTATATATATACATACACACACATTATATATGTTGTTTTTAGCATGAACATACATGCCACATTAATAATGCTAACAAAATTAATGTGTGCTGTAAATTGCCCCCAGCATCGCTCCGGTTTCTTCTTGCTGGAGGCAGCCATTTTGCTAAAGCCCAGAGCCCCTGAACAGCAGTAAATCATAAGGCGGAACTAAACCCAACGATTTAACAAATTCACAAAACAGTTACATTCCTGGAATGCCAGGGTTGCCAACTGTTAGGAGGGTTTAAGCCTGCTTTAAGGCTATCAGCAGATCGGCCTCTACAAGTTCTGCGTTGCCTAAAATGGAGAGAAACTGAGCATGTGCAGGGAAGGGTGAGACAGTGTATTATTGGATTTTAAACCATATAGGCACTTACTGTTAATGTTTTAAATAGCTATACCTACAAAAGGGTGGCCTGAAGTGATCTAACAGGACTTAATTTTCTGACTAAACTTTTATCACCCAGGGTCACATCTTCTAGTTCTTTGCATGATACAAAGAACCATTTATATCAGTACCTACCCAAAAAGGGCCAACAGCGGCTTATAATAAATGAAACTCAAATCACCTTTCTAGAAAAAAAAAAAAGAAAGAAGCAGAAGGTGCTTTAGGAGACTTCCACCAACCAGCACAGTTAAAATGTTAATGCAGACAGTGTCCACGGTTGAAAATTAAACCCAAGACCTCAGTGCTGCAATGCCATGTCATTTGTTTTGTCCAGCTGCCCATAGAATCTGGTCATTTTGAACCAATCAATTAACCCCCTGAATAATATAACTTTTTTTAGTGTATGCCATTCCGTAAAGAAAAAAAAAAAAAACAAAAAAAAAAAAACAAAAACACACGTGTACAGTAAATTTCTGCATACATTCACAGGGTCCCAGGTCCCACTTCCTGCCGCCGCAGAGCCGGAAGGAAGTTCACCTCTCCCCCTTCCCTCCCGGCGATCTGGGACACGTCACAGGTCCCAGCAGATACACTGGCCATTCACAGCACGGCTTGCGCATGAGCAGTGCATGCCCAGCTTTAAAGCCAAAGCCGGGCGCCCACACTTGCGCCGCACAGAAGAGGGTGAGAAGAGCGAAGCTCCGGGCGGCCACATTGCGGGACCGTGGGACAGGTGAGTGTATGATTATTAAAAGTCATCAGCTACACTTTTTGTAGCTGCTGACTTTTAATAGGGTGGAACTCCGCTTGACGTATACAGAACATGTGTAGGGAACACTTAACCCCTTGAGCGCCACCTAGTGTTAACCCCTTCCCTGCTAGTGACATTTATACAGTAATTAGTGGCTGTATAAATGTCACTGGTCCCAAAAAAAGTGTCGCAGCCCCGCAAAAATAAATAAATAAATAAATAAATAAATCGCTGATCACCGCCATTACTAGTAAAAAAAATAAAAAATAAAAAAATGCCATAAACCTATACCCCATTTTTAAGCGCTTTTGCGCAAACCAGTCAATATACGCTTATTGCGATTTTTTTTTAACCAAAAATATGGATATTATAGAAAAAAGTAAAAAATATTGTGTTTTTTCCAAAATTGGCGCTCTTATTTTATTTATAATGCAAAAAATAAAAATCGCAGAGGTGATCAAATACCACCAAAAGAAAGCTCTATTTGCGAGGGGAAAAAAAGGGACATAAATTTTGTTTGGGTACAAACGTTGCACGACTGCGCAATTGTCAGTTAAAGCGACGCAGTGCCGTAACACAATAAAAAATGGCCTGGTCATTAAGGGGGAAATTCTTCCGGTCCTTAAGTGGTTAAAAAAAAAGGGAAAAATTATAGAATAAAATGTATACTTTTTATAGTGCTTTTCTAGTATAAAATAAAATCTAGCAAAAAAAAAAAAAAACATTTTTGGAAGACCATACGACCAAAAGATCTTGGTTTGTCAGAAAAAAAAAACAAAAAAAAACATACACTTGCTTTCAACGGTAGATTAACAAATAAAAGGGGGTTAATAAGAGGTTTGCTATTAGGGTTTACATACATTACCACACATGTGGTGATCGAGAAAAACAGCACATATTTTTGTCAAGAGGAGATAGAGAGAAAATATACAAATACAATCTGTATTATCACTTGTGCAAACAGTCTGCACACAGTTACATAAAAGGCAACACTGTGCAACAATATCTACATGTGTATGGTTATCTTTTGCTGCCATCATGGGAATTAGGGAAACCACTTACTGTCCAATCGTGTCTGCTTTCCATCAATGCTGCATATCTTGCTGTAGGAATCCTCAATGGTTGGATCATAATCGGAAACAAAGTATGACTGGAGAAACAAAAATGAAAAAAATATATATTAATACGCTTTTTTAATGTGAATCATAACCACCACAGCTATAGTCTACCAACAATAAGCTATAATGTAAAACTCTCAAATGACTTACGGTAATTTTGGTGTTGAAATAATAATTTCCTGGTGTCAAATACGGACAATTGATACACAGGTTTTACTTGGAAACATTTCTATTGCCAATTGATGGGAAAAAGTGACAGCGCCCCCAATAGCTACCCCAGCAAGGAATCCATGTGTGCTCCCGAGCAGAGCCTTCAGTATGTGACAATGTTTGGTCCTGTATGACCCAACTCCAGGCCCATTACTTCTGGCCACCGGCAATGGCCAAATTGAACCACTGTGGGGAGAAAATTACATCATATACATGGGTAGGCTCCGACACCAGAACTAACTCAGGGTGATCTCCAACAATGGGGTGAGCATACCTTGATATAAAATGAGGCATGGTCACCTTCAAATTATATCTAAAGCCAGTCTAGAGTAGGGAAGCATTAAAACCCCCGCTTGTTTGCCATCTGTGTCCCACTGGGAAGGTTTTTCTTTACTTTATTACATGAAGAAGACACAAGAGGATGTGAGGAAAACCCCTATGGAATTGGAATGGATGATTTCCAAAGGCATAGAAGCCTTCCCCCTTCTGTTCGTTCTTCATTTCCAGAGCTGGTCACCATAACAAAGAGGATGAACTTTCAGGAGGAAAAAAAAAAGTAAAAAGAAAAAAAGCCAAAACGTGTTCTACCCATTCTGGTTTGAGTAGTAAAGTGAACCTGTGGCCAGCTTATGAACATTCAAGCATCAATATACTTTAAGGCCTCATTTACACTGCTGTCGGTAAAAAGACGTTTTGAGGCATTTGGGCGTTTTTTTTCAGCTGCCCCTGAACTTTCCTCTATGTTATTTTATCAGTACATTTACAAAGGGTTGTTTAAGGTGTTTCCAGGCAGTTGAGTTTAAAGGCTTTTTTTGGAACGCAAAAAAAAGGGATTAAAACTTACCATAAAATCCTTTTCTCCGCGTTCACTGACAGACGCAGCTCATATGACATGTGGGGTTTATGCTTGTCCCACTAGGAGTTAACTAGGCAGGGAAAAGAAACAGCTGGCCCCTCCCATGGGGGCCGTCCTCTCTTCCTACATAAACCCCCTCATAGCATAGCTCTTCAGTTCGTACACAAGCCGTACAAGAACAGAGCACAGAGGGGTGGGTGCTGCATCTGTCAGTGAACTCGGAGAAAAGGATTTTACGGTAAGTTTTAATAAAATCCCTTTTTCTCCTATCGTTCACTGACAGACGCAGCCCATATGAGATGTGGGGACGTCCCCAAGCTGTGTCAAAAAGAGGGGTGGGTAAACGCTAACAGTACCCAACTGAACCTCTAAGGAGGCGCCAGACGTGCCTACACTGCCGCCTGCAAAACTTTGCGGCCAAAAGCAGCATCCTAAGATGCAAACACATCAACTTTATAAAACTTAGTGAAAGTGTGAACCGAGGCCCAAGTGGCCGCCTTGCACACCTGCGACACCGAGACCTGGTGTCGAACAGCCAAGGAAGTGCTAACAGCCCGGGTAGAATGAGCCGTGACTGGAAAAGGGGGAACCTTGCCCCGAACAGAATATGCATGGGTCACGGTCTGTCTGATCCAACGAGAAATAGTAGCCGACGAGGCCGCCAAACCTTTGCGCGGACCCTCTGTCAGCACAAACAAGGCATCAGCCTTCCGAAAAGAAGCTGTAGCAGCTAAATACACTCGTAATGCCCTCACTACATCCAAGGCATGCAACTCAATTTCTTTTGGGTGCAATGGACAAGGGCACAATGAAGGAAGAACAATACCTTCATTAACCACTTCAGCCCCAGAAGGATTTGCTGCTTTAGGACCGGAGCCCTTTTTGCGATTCGGCGATGCGTCACTTTAACTGACAATTGCGCGGTCGTGCGACGTTGTACCCAAACGAAATTTGCGTCCTTTTTTTTTTTTTTTGGGTTTTTACTTAAGAGTAGTAGACATTTGCGCTGGTGAAAACGCGTTTGGTTAGTTATTTGCGGCTAACGCTAAAAAAAAATAGCGTTTATACTCCTTCTTATATTTAGCCGGTTTTTGCCACCTTTTTTTACAAAAAAATATAAAAAAAAAACCTAAACATAAGATCGTTTTTCATTCTTTAAACCCCCAAAAAAACGTTTTAACAGCGAGAAGAAAACAAATATCGCCGCTAGTCTTTACTGCGTCTCCCCTAGTTTATGGTGGTTTTCTTTCGAGACAAACACCCTTTTTTTCCTGCGTTTAAAGCAAACCCATGTTGCAGCGTGC
>BLSH010448438.1:471398-487826 GCA_018402905.1 Glandirana rugosa | reverse complement strand
CACGATCCGTGATCAGTCGGGTCCCCCGGACCCGACGGTCACGGATGTTCCCGTGTGCGCGCCCCAGGGGGCGCGCGGGAACCGCGATTCTGGGAGGACGTCAATAGACGTCCTCCCAGAATTAAGCAACCGCTCTGTAGACGTCATTTGTCTATAGAGCGGTTGTTAAGTGGTTAAGGACCGGAAGGATTTCCAGCTTTAGGACCAGAGCCCTTTTTGCGATTCGGCACTGCGTCGCTTTAACTGACAATTGCGCGGTCGTGCGACGTTGTACCCAAACGAAATTTGCGTCCTTTTTTTCCCACAAACAGAGCTTTCTTTTGGTGGTATTTGATCACCTCTGCATCATTTCTGATCGCCGCTATAAACAAAAGAAGAGCGACAATTTTGCAAAAAAAAAAAAAACACATTTCTCACTTTTTGCTAAAATACAAATCCAAAAAAAAAAAAAATATAAAAAAAACATTTTTTTTCACAGTTTTTGGCCGATTTATATTCATCATATTTGCGATAAAAAAACAAATCGCAATCGGCGTTTATTGATTGGTTTGCGCAAAAGTGGTCGCGTTTACGGATGATGAGAATTCATTTTTGGGGTTTTTATTTATTTATTTATTTTTTTACTAGTAATGGCGGCGATCTGCGATTTTTAGCAGTACTGCGATATTTCAGCGGACATGTCGGAACATTTTGACACTTTTTTGGGACCATTGGCATTTATACAGCGATCAGTGCTATAAAAATGCACTGATTACAGTGTAAATGCCATTGGCAGTGAAGGGGTTAACCTGCAGGGGGCGCTCTAAGGGTTAACTATGTTCCCTGGGCGTGTTCTAACTGTATGGGGACTGCCCTAGCTGGGGAAGGGAAGTGGTCACAGCCCTTCCCCCTTCACAGCCGCCGCACCCGCTCCCTGGCCCTCCCCGGACACAGTGAGCGCGCGGGCGCGCTCACTGTGCGCGATCAGGCGGCCGCCGTCGTATGACGGCGTTTCGCCTTACAGAGCCACTTTGCCGCCGTCAGATGCCGATCGGCGGTCGGCAAGTGGTTAAACTAGTCATCAGTAGAGGTGTCACCTTGCATTGGTGCTTCATTAAAGAAATGGCTCCTTACTTTGGTGATCAGTGGACAAACGCCCCCTTACTTTGGTGATCAGTGGACAAACGCCCCCTTACTTTGGTGGTCAGTGGGGAAAAAACCCTTGGTTGGATTTGGTTGGGTGATCAATGCAGAAGTGACCTCTTACTTCAAATGTCAGTAGGAAATTGCCCCCCAACATTGGGGTTCATTGTAAGTGGGAGATCTGTCATTGTTCAAGGAATCCCTTGTAACCAGTGGAAGGACCCTAGGGTTCTACAGAACCTTGTTTCAGGTAGCCCGGCCCACATTACGAGGGTTAACTGGCATCTGTCAATTCACCAGTATAGATAGGCAGAGGACTACTGCATCAGATACAAATAAACAGTAGTCGTCCTGTTTTGGATGTGGCCCTGAAGCTAGCTATACCTGTACCCTAAAGCCACTTTCCATAAAGGGTTCAAACAAAACCGACCAGTGGTAGCAAACCAGGTATACTTGAGACACAGATACTTGACACTGGAGCAGTGCTGTGTCAAGCTGACCAAGATATTCTATAGACACCAATGTTAAAGGTCATGGGAGCAGTGCCATATCAAGCTAACAAAGATCTCCCAGGAGCCAATGCAAAGACAGAAATTACGTACGGTGCTGCGGTCCCTAAAGGGGGAAGTGAAATTAGATATAGGCATAAATCAGGTAAGTGAATAGGAAAATAAATAAATAGCCATTTCATTTTAAGGATGCACATTATTGCTGCATGGTTAGAAGTGAAATGTGAGTGGAACTCCGCTTTAAGCAGTGTTACATTTTAACATAAAATTTCAATTCGCTATTAGTTTTTATAGGCTTTTTACTAAAGTGCCATTTTAGTTTTAATTGTATTTTAGTCATCTGAATAGTTTTAGTTGTATTTTAGTGGACTAAAATCTAAACAGAGAAGAAAGCTTAAACCCTTGGCACGATTGATCGCGGCGCGGCGGGAGATATAAACTGGCGTCCATTCGGGACACACTCAGCAGCATCTCACCGGGAGGCAGGACACTAAATTGGGTGGCCGCAGCAGTTCATATCAAGTACTTTGGCAGCCTTTAACACAACTACCCTTTGTGCCACAGACCATTATGGTAATGCCTAAACATGCTATATTCATATTGCTAGGCACCTGTGGCGCAAGGCACCTTCTCAATCTCACCCATGTGAGGCATATCTCTCCGGAGCCAGTATATGAAAACCCGGAGATTTTGTTTACCATACCTGTGAGAAAGGCTTTTTTCCATGTGACCGTGCACTCTGGGCCATCCAGGTAATCAGATTTGTGTATTGTTTAACCCTTTGACACTATACAAATATCTGCACTGTTTTTGCCTATTAGGGTATATTACTCTTTTGGTCTCCTAACTGTTACCTTTTATGTGCCTTTAGAGCCACGGTGCAAACCGCGATACCAACGAACAAGTAAAACTGCTTGATTACATTATCTTGCCTGTAGTAATTACAGGTAGGACACTGTTTTCCCTTAGTATAAGGAACGATATAAATAATACTTATACATAATACCCGTTCTAAAGCAGTTTAATCTTATTCAATTACATCTAGACATCCCTATGTCGGATTAGCCTTGTTTTTTGGTCTCCTGTGCCTGCCCCCCTGATGTACAGCCAGATTGGGGGAATGGTGAATCACAAGTCAAGCAGTCATGGTGAATATAAACAATATGTTTGAAATCTAATGAAATGTAATACTAATGTTATTATGTTTGATAAAAAAATGGTATGTCAATCTCTACATTTATATATCTCATAGTTTGAACAGAAATAAGGTCCAGAAGAAGCACATTGGTGCGAAACGCGTCAACCTCCTCTCTCATGTCCATCTATACTAACTGGTTTGGTAGTTATATCATCCCTGACCTATGTGGAACCACCATTTCTGTATTTTATGTATCTTTCATGTATTGTTATTGACATACAATTATTGTATTGACTATTGATTGACACGTTGCAACGTGTCCTTTTTTAACGATCCAATAAACCATTATTTTAAACCCATCAGTTTCATAAGTGCCGGCAAAGTCCAATATTTAGTTTCTTCTTTTGGCACGATCAATCGTGCCAAGGGTTTAACCTTTCTTCTCTGGTAATTAGGATGGTGGCACATTTTGGCATGACATTCTAGTAAAATCTAAACAGGTTTAGCTAAAGTGGTTGTAAAGCCAAAACATTTTTTACCACAAAGTGTTCCTAAACCCACGACAGTAAAATCAGTCTGAATAAGTAGAATAGCATGCTTGTTGTACTTAATCTGGAACTTAAGGGGTTAATCCTCTGCATTGTGTAAAAAGGTTCCTTGACACTGTATGGACAGATCCTTCCCTCCTGCACGGTCTATCTTTGCAAGGCCATATAATACAGTGAGGGTAGCCGTCCTGCACATGCTCAATTTAGTCTCTATTGCTGTAGAGAAAATTTCCTGTTTCTGTTGAACTGTTCAGGTCACATATTGACATCACACATGTGGGCATGTACACAGGCTGTAGTGGCAATCTCCTCCCACCTGACCACACAGCTCTGGAGAAACTGTGCAGTTTATCAAGCGACTGTAGTATACAGATCAGAGAAAAAGGTATATAGTGGCAGGATTTTAATGTAAAAAGATGAGCACTGTGGGGGGGGGGGGGGGGGCAGATGAACTATTTTCATATTACTGGGTTTAGTAACACTTCAATGCATTCCTTGGCCATTGGCTCCCAGTGCTGTCAATCAAAGCCAGTGACGAGGAAGCAGGGGCGAGGTGTACATACATATATACACACACACACACATATAATAGCTGGTCAGGGGGCTGGGGCTTTAACAGAAAGTAGAAGTTCAGGTGGGTAAACGTCCCTCCCTCACGTTTTCCTTCATTGACAAATATTGGAGTCGATTTTGGTTTCTTTTTCAGAACTGAAAACATGCCGCTGATGAAAACTATGATGAAAATATTTGTGCCAACAAAATTAAAGTGGTTCTTCACCTTTATGCATTCTATACATTAAGGCCCCTTTCACACGGTCGTTCCTTTTAAGTCCGCCTGTCCGTTTTTCAGGCAGACCTGAACGGACGCCCCATGCACTTCCATGGAGCGGCAGATGTCCTGACATGTCCTCTAACACCCGTTGCTCTCCGATCCGCTCCTCTACCGTAAAGCCTGATGGATGAAAACCCTATTTTTCCATCCGTCCGGGGATCGGATGAAAAATGGACAAACGGTCCAATTTCCCCATAGACGAGAGCGGGGCTCTGACAGATCCGTCTCTGCAGTCAGTGGAGACGGATCTGTCATCTGCCAGCTCAGCAGGGATCAATGGGGATCGATCCCTGCTGAGCAAAGCGGAGCCCACACACAGACATGGCCGTGTGAACCACCCTAAGGGCCCTTTCACAAAGGCTTTTCCATTTTCAGATTCCATTTGCTCAGCGGGAATCGCTCCGCTGATCCCCACTGAGCCGACGGATGACAGTTCTGTCTCCACTCACTGTGCGGAGATGAAGCTATCAGAGCCCCGCTCTGCTCTATGGCGATCAGACAACAACGGACCGTCTGTCCGTTGTCATCCGATCCAATTCTACAGATGGATGCAAACTACGCTTCCATCCGCGTATTTCACAGAGAGGATTGGATCGGAGAACGTCGGGTGTCAGCGGACATGTCTCCGCTTACATCTGCCGCTCCATAGGGCTGCATGGAGCATCCGTTAAGGTCCGCCTGAAAAGTAAAAAAAAAACGGACAGGCGGATCTGAACGGAAAGCCCATGTGAAAAAGCCCTTAGGTGAAAAAACCTTCTGTGCTGCAGCAACCCCCCCCCCCCCCCCACCTTTTTACCTGATCCACTCCAGCAATCTGCACATCAGCTGGCTCCCTCCTCATTAGGTTCCTGCTGCTATCAATCAAATGCTGGGACATGCTGTCTTGTCACTGGAGCAAGCACGCATGGGTGCCCCCATGGAATGTAGCTTTTAAATGGGGGCACCTGCCGAGGAGGGGCCTGGAGTGCCGGCAGTGGACCCCAGAAGAGGAGGATTGGGGCTGCTCTGTGCAAAACCACTGCATAGAACATTTAAGTATAGACAATGACATGTCTGTCATTTTAATAAAAAAAAAAATAAAAAAAAAAAAACACACACACACACAAGGGTTTACAACCACTTTAACTTAACACTGCTGGTAATCAGCAACATATTACATTTTTGTTTTTAGGTTTAGATGAGTTTTAATTCTTTCAAAATGCTATTGGATAAATCCGTGTGGAAAAAAAAAAATGCTAAAAGTATATAGAACTTTTACCTGCATTAGAAAGAAAACACCCTAAGGTAATAATAGATCAGAGCAGGGTGGGGCAAACTAGATAAAACTGTAGACAAATCATGGCAAGAATCTGTCCTCAACACAAACACAGAAGTCTCAGCATAATCCCCCAACACGGGCTGGAATGTGAACTGAATCCACAGTATGATAGGTTGCACACAAAGGGGTTGATTTACTAAAACTGGAGAGCTGCAAAATCTGGTGCAGCTCTGCACGGTAGCCAATCAGCTTCTAACATTGGCTGGTTCAATTTTGGCCAGCCATACACGGAGCAAATTTCTTTCTGGCAACCACAGGCTGGAAACATTTTTTTGCTTGATTCCCCCATCAACAGAGATAGTGTTGATGCAGGAATCCTTCCTGCCGGGCCATTGTCTTCTCCCGGTGAGGAGGGCGGTGGAAATCGTCCCCGCTGGGAGAAGACAGTGATTATTGCTAGCGGTTATAGCAGCTGCTAGCGATAATCGCAGGCAAAACCCGGGTTGTACTCAAGTTGATCGATCGACTTGGTACATTCAGCCTGACCATACACTGTTCGAATCTCAGTCAGTTCCTTCTGAACTGGCTGAGATTCGAATCATGTATGGCCTGCCTAAGTTTTGACAACAAAACCTGGAAGTCGATTGGTTTTTATGCAGAGCTGCACCGAATTGTGCACTCTCCAGGTTTTAGTTAATCAACCCCATGGAATATTTTTTCTGCAGGCTATGCTAAAATAACCTGATTCCCCCATCCAAGCTATACAATGCAGACAGGATAATCTCTGCAGCTATTGTATTCTGACAGCTGCCACCGTCTCCTGTCAGAATGCCCAAACAGCAATTGTATCCAATTGGCTCCTTCCATTTTTCAAATGAAAGTGGAACTCTGCCCAAAAGAGGAAGTTATGCTTTAAGCACTGCACACTTTACCCCCCCCCATTTGGCATTTTTTTTTTTTGGGGGGGGGGGTGCGCAGGCACAACTCACGCATGCGCACCCAGCTGTTGGGACCACAAGCCGTCACAGTTGGGTGGCCCAAGTTGAAATGCCGGCGCCGGGAGAGAAGCGACGGCTCAGGTGACCACATGGATCCTGGGACAGGTGAGTGTGTGTGTGTATTAAAAGTCAGCAGCTACATTTTTAAATGCTGACTTTTAATAAAAAAAAAAAAAAAAAAAAAAAAAAACACACGAGCTCCTCTTGAAGGATATCAGACTGCAGGTGGCTGGCAGGGCCATCCAAGCAGCTTTGTTGTTGCTTCCTCACAAACGAGAAGAAATTTGTATAGTGGGTACCCAATTTTACAATAGGTGTGTATATGTTCATGCACTAATCTTTACAAGGAATGGTAGATTGGTGGCAGTCACCTGTTTAGGAACATCTAGCACACCTTATAGAAGCTCTGGCTATACAAATATTTTTCTTCAGTTTCTAATGGCATGATCCTTAAGGCCAGGTTCACACTGTTGTGCCATAACAGGCAGTAACACACTGCATTGGGGTGCCAATCAGCCCGCTGACATGCACTACAACGCTTGTTGTGCTCAGAAAACATATCAGATGCAGCTGTAACAGCTAGTAGATGCTTTCCAAACCCATTCAACATTAACATACATGCATCAATGCACCACCCAAGTTTGAACCTTTCCTTAAGCACAGAGTTCAAGATAAAGCCTGGTATACACTGCACCGGTCGGAGCAGCTGTACTCACTATTTGAAGTACAGCAATCTCCCCCGCTGAGTTGTGTTCTGAAAGGGGGATGTCCCCCCTGCCAGGACCGATCTGCACTCTCCACCATTGGCTGAAAACACTGATCGCGAGTCGGTCGGCTGCTTGTTTCCAAGCATGTTAGTTTTTTTTTTTTAACCGGCAAATAACTCCAGACATTCGGCCCATGTGCTCCCGGCTAAAAGCTTTAGAGCTATACCGTCGCTTAGACCACTAAGGTGACAATTAAAGACTTTTCAAGTGCTGATATTTATCTTTGCTCTACATCAGCTTTGTTCCTCTGCTTGAGCCAGGAGTCCCAACCACGTGTAAGCTTTGTGTCGTAGCTTGAAAAAGAAAAGTGTTAAAGCAGAGTTCCACCCAGTTAAAAGTCAGCAGCTACAAAAAGTGTAGCTGCTGCCTTAACAAATCGGAGTATCGGACACTCACCTGTCCCACGCTCCAACGATGCGGTCGCCCGAGGGCTCGCTCTTCTCCCCCACCCCTCGGCGGTGCCAGCATCTCACAAGTGTGGGCACCCGGCTTTGGCTTCAAAGCCGGGTGCGCACTGCGCATGCGCGAGTCGCGCTGCGCCTAGTGAGTGGCCGGCTTATCTTCTGGGACACGTTATTGCCGAGGGGGGTGAACTTCCTTCTGGAGCCGTGGCTCTAGGAGAGGAAGTGGACCTTGGACCCTGTGGTCCCTGCTCCCCCTCCCAAAAAAAAAAAAAAAAATAGGACATGCCAATTGTGGCATGTCAGGGGGTCACCTTCCTTTAAAGTGGAAGTTCCACTTTTGGGTGGAACTCCGCTTTAAGGTATTATTTCCTACCTCAAGAGTTTTTGGGCCTAGCGACTGGCCAGTCTGACAGAAGCACTAAATCCTGGGGAGGGGGGGTCACCTAATGACTTCAGAGAAGCAGGATAAATGAGGCAATTGCAAGATCTGTTGTGCATGTGCCGGGGGGGGGGGGGGGTGTTGTTGTTCACATTTTTCCCAGAGCACACAAGAAAGCAAAAGCCATCTTTCATTATAATGACCAAAATGTAAATGGTATACAATATCGCTTATAAAAAAAGTACCCAAGTCCTCCATTGCATCCAAGACCTGCCAGGCAACACTGAACTGGTTATCAGCTAGCTGCAACTTACTAAGAAAAACACGCCAATATTTTTCAAAAGGGTGTGCCCTTCTGTTTGAAATCCTACTGGCTGCTATGGATATCTGCCCTTTGTACATTCATGGTTCTGAGTGAGCGCTGCTTGATTAAACAGGCCTGCAAGGGTTACAATACGATGTTGAAAACAGCATTAATCAACGATGTGCAGATGTGCCCTATGGCAGCAAAAGACTTGAGCAATAACTGAATTACACTGAAAGTGAATCACAGTATACATAAAGTCCCCGCCGGCAACAAGGCGGAGCACTCCCTGTATTTACAGAGGACAGAGGTAAAGTGAACATGCCAGGATGAAGCTGGGCTCGTGTTATTTTAGAGAACACAGAACTAAAAAGAATCCCAAAACACATGGAAATTATCTTTTAGCATTATAGCCATAAAAGGGCTTGTCTACACGGGCATCGAACCCAGAAGGAAGCCAAATGCAGCCAACGCAAGCTTAGAGGCACTTTCAGGGAGATGCATTTACCTCATATTCACATTGCCTTCCCATAAAAAATTGTCCAGACACATACTAGGAAACTCTACACTTCTAAGAGCACAACACAATGTGATGCACGCCAAAAGGAAATAAATGCAAGTGAACCCAGCTTGATATGATCCTGTTTAAGTTTCAAACACCATGTTCCTGAATCCTCAAAAAAATCACAAACACGTGCCAATAGTACAAACCACTGTTTGGAGAGACAGTTGGCAGGTCATTTAAAAAAAACTTTACACAGTTTTTTTTATCACCTGTTAAGCATTAAAGGAGTTAAAGCGGAACTCAACCCTCCTATCCTTTTCAGCCAAAGAAGCTGCTAACTTGGCCTCTGTTTGATTTGCAACTGCCATGGTGTTGCACGTGTGATCAGTTATGACTCCAGCCATTTGATGGTTTGACAGTTTGGTTGAGATCACAAGCAATGTGACAGTTAGCAATCCCGGAATGCGGGGAATATAACTGTTTTTTGAACCCGTTAAATTGATGGGTTTTTCTCTTTTTTTTTTCAAAATAAAGTATTGGGGGAAAAAAAATGATGGGTTTAATACCACTTTATCAATCTCTGCCCATCTCTTCCCCATGGTTGGCCACAGAAGGTGTAGAGGTCTCCTCAAAAACAAGCAAGTTCAAATCACGGTCAGGTAGACCAACTAAAATTTCAGCCATAACTTCCCAAAAAATTGTTCGGGATGCAAAGAAAACCCCAAAAATAACTTCAGGACTCTCTGAAAATACGTGGTGTGGCTGTTTCAAGATGCACAATAAGGATGCACTTGAAGAAAGATGAGCTGCATGGTCGAGTCGCCAAAAGAAAGCCATTACTACGAAAATGCCACAAAGTATCTTGCTTACAATTTGCCAAACAGCACAGAGACAAGCCTCAAACCTTCTGGCATAGTAATTTGGAGTGATGAGACCAAAATTGAGCTTTTTGGCCACAACCATAAACTCTAAATTTTGAGTCAACAAGGCCTGTGAAACAGAGGTGGATCGCTGATGTTTTGGGGATGTGTGAGCTACAAAGGCACAGTAAATTTGGTCAAAATTGATGGCAAGACGAATGCAGTAGGTTAATCAAAAAATACTGAAGGAACATTTGCATTCATCAGCCAGGAAGCTGCGCATGGGACGTACTTGGACATTCCAACATGACAATGATCCAAAACACAAGGCCAAGTCAACCTGTCATTGGCTACAGCAGATTAAAGTGAAGGTTCTGGAGTGGCCATCTCAGTCTCCTGACCTCAATATCATTGAGTCACTGTCAAAGAGATCTCAAACGTGCAGTTGATGCAAGACAGCCCAAGAATTTCCAGGAACTGGAGGCTTTTTGCCAAGAGGAATGGGCAGCTTTACCATCTGAGAAGATAAAGAGCCTCATTCACAAATACCACAAAAGACTTCAAGCGGTCATTAAAATGTTAAAGGGGGCAATACATGGTATTAAGAACTGGGGTATCTAAACTTTTGATCAGGGTCATTTGGTTAGTTTCTGTTGTCATTATGATTTAAAAAGAGTAGAGTAAACACAGTTGATTGATAATAAATGGTTTCAGGCAAACACCAACTATGAGTGAAAAAAGTTTGTGTTCTCATTCATATTCTCTGAAAAATGGTCAAGAAATCAAATTCTGCCAGGGTATGTAAACTTATGAGCACAACTGTATATGGAGGGGTATTTACCAAAACTGGAGCCAACAGAATCCGCAGCAGCTATACATGGCAACCAGCTTATACTTTCAAGCTTAAAGTGAAAGTTAACATGAGATCCAACGAAGGCTAAATCTATTCCCACCCCATTCTAAGACTATTGTATCTACCCTGTGAAAGAAAAGATGCTCATCTATTCTGAAGGTGCTCCAGTCACATGATCTCTCCAGCAGCAGTTTCAGTGTAGAGGAGAGGCCGCCAACAAAGGTTGCAAATACTACTTTTTCACTATAAGGTATCTGTTGTCGGCTTCCCCTCTACACTGAAGCCAGCACTGGGACCTGATCATGTGACCAGACCGGAGCAGCTTCACAATAGGCATGTATATGCATATTTTCTTTCACAGGATAGATAGATTAGGCTTAGAATGGGGGTGGAAGTAGGTTTACCATTAGTTTAGGTTTTGACTGAACTTCCACTGTAACTGGACACGTTGAGGCTAGAAGGATATTGGTTGCCATGCACAGCAGCTCCCTATTCTGTCTCATCAAGTTCTGGTGAATTCCCCACTTGGCATTCTTTTCCTAAAGGATGAAAAATGTTTTAACAATTATTTTGTTTATGATGCATATGATCTGATCTTTTCATATGTAAAAATGTATTAGAAAAAAAAAAAAAAATGAATAAATAAATAAAAGACACCTCAGGATTGTGCGTTCATAAGTGCAACAACCCAAATCAACTAATCAAAACCCAGCTTTTACTGATTAGTCCATTCTGAGGTACCGGAAAAGCCAATTCCTAATTGGTCATCATGGCCTAACTGAAAGGCACTGTTTTCCACACTACAATTCTAAGTAGGTGTTAAAACAAAAAAAAAAAAAAATTATATATATATATATAAAAAATGTATTATTAATAATAATAATTCCTCTCAGAAAATGAATGCCCTGTACTTTAAATTACGATTGAATGTATTCATTTCTCATACATCATATGTAGAAAATGTTTTTACAGTAAACTTTGTGTCTCCCTTTCCTGTTGGTCATTGACAAACATGGAATACCTTGATATTCTGTTTTAATTGTATTTTCACCTTCTTATAATATACTGTGTATTGTATATTGTCAGTTTCATACTGGCCAAGCCCATGGCAAAACTCTCCCAATTTCAACAGATCAAGGCAACTTACCACCAATTTACTGATATGACAGGGTGGTGGTAGGTTGGTATCAATCTAGATCAGTGGTCACCAGATGCGGCCCTTTGCTAACCGTTATCCGGCCCTTTGAGCACTATTCCTCCCACTGACACCAACATGGGGGGCACCATTTCTCCCACTGATACTAATGATGGTGCTCTACTCCTCCTACTGACCATCAACCCTGAGGCAATGTTTATTCTCACTGATGCTGGACCCGGGACATTTTCTACCCCCGCCGGCCACAATCTGCCGCGTCTGAAAGACAGTAAACTGGCCCTGTGTTTGAAAAGTTTGGAGACCCCTAATCTAGATGGTTGAAATCACATTTTTGTATGTTTGTATGACCAAGTAAATGCAACCAGCTTTCAACTACAAAACTAAATAAAAAAATCAAGGCAACTTACCAAACAGTTCCATCACTCCTCGGATTTAAAGTGGAACTAAAGATCCGCTATGGTACACTGTGGCTGATTTACTAAAACTGGAGAGTGCAAAATCTGGTGCAGCCCAGCATGGAAGCCAATCAGCATCCAGGATTTTGTCAAAGCGTAAGGCTGGGTTCACACTAACCGCGACTCACAGCAGCAGTCCGGTGCGTCCCCATTCTCAGTTTCAGGTACAAATCAGGCCTGAATTTTTGCCTGAATTGAGACCTGAAATGGAGCAAAAGACGCACAGGACCCTTTCCTAATGTGGACCGCGGCCGCCCCGGAGGGGTGTGAACCGGCTCCATTGAGAGTTAGTCACACTCTCCTGTCATGTGAACTGGATGCGGGGAAACCTGCATAAGTGTGAACCCAGCCTAACTAAACAAGCTAGAGTTAAAAGCTGATTGGCTGCCATGCACAGCTGCACCAGATATTGCATTAGTACATCAACCCCACTGAGTACAGGCCTGCGAGGGAATGTTGGTAAGGAGAGCATCATCCTTTTAGCTCCACTTTAACATGAAATGTTGGTGGAAAGTGGAACTTCACCCAAAATGGGAGATACCAGTGGTTTGCTTCTTCCCTCTAGCCTGCAACTTGGTTACAGATCTTTATTGGTGGGGGGGGGGGGGTTGTTGATTTTTATCGATACCAGCTCCCACTTCTGCAATCTCTGCCTATTAAAAAGGATGACTTACCTTACCCTACCCCCTCCCACAGCATCCTGGGACACCTCACATATCCTAAGAGGCTGCAGGATCATTCACAGAGTGCAACACAAACTGGGATCTGGCTGTGGTTCCTCAGGAATCCTGTATCCAAAATGAGTCGGAATAGAGAAAAGCCGCTTAGGATGAATTCACACAGGAACACAAAGCTGCTACAGCGGTAAAGCACTCCGGCAGGTCTCCGTTCCCGGCTGATATAGGGGGCAGTGTGGTTGCGATTCAACCTTCCCCCTTTTTTTTTTGTACAAACAAACACACAGATCACATGTAGGTGCCACTTTCATGCAACTTGAGGGTTTAACATTGAAGTCTATAGCCCTCAAGTCACAAAAGTCAGACCAAAGTGGCACAGGAGCGACTTTATGGCCCCTTTCACTTCTGCGACTTGGGACTGCAAAGTCCCATTACAAGTCTTCCCTCATGATTTTCAATGAGTACCTTTAATATCTGTGTGACTTCAGAGTAGTCCCTGCACTACTTTGGTCCGACTTTGATGTGACCAAAGACCTCAGGATTACACAGGCATTGCTTCAATTCGCATCAAAAAAGTTGACTTTCAAGTTGCACGAGTTTCAGATATTTATGGTACTTATTGGGAAACACAGGGTGCGATTAAATGAGACTTTGGGGTCCAAAGTCGCATGACAAGTGTGATTGGGGCCTAAGTCTCTGCAGCTGCTATCCCTTCCTCCTGCCCAATCACAGAAGCCTTTGTATTATGTGAACTTGTTCACAAAATAAAGGATTCTGTGAATGGGCAGCAGAGGGGAGGGGCGGGCATAGCTGCTCTGTGTGCCTCTCCTCTCTCAGCCCCGAGCCATGAAACTGTCAGATATAAAATAGAGACAAGTTCAGGAGATGGCATGCACCTCCTTGGACTCAACTCATAGTGTGCCTTCACTTTATACAAAGTGACTGAATTCCTGGAATTCAGCTTTAAATATCATACCATAAAGCAGGAGGTACGAATGCAAACTAAGCCTGATGTCAGATGAGCAATTTTGCCGCTAGAGACAAATTGCCAGTAGCAGCATCCCTAAAGAGGTAATCTGTCTGTTCCTATGGATTTGCTCCCTCTGTAGCCAGACGCAGCAAGATGTCTCTCTGTCACTGGCCTAAACGCTTCTGAATCTTGACTGCTAGTGATGAGAGGGACATCTCACAGGCTCAGCTACAGTGACAGCGATTAGGCCACGTTTTCTGGCGTTTTTTGCAGCTCTCCATGTTAGTCAATGGCCCCATAAAAACGCTGAAGTTTTTGAGCTGTAGAGGGCATCGGCCTTAGTGAGCTGAAAGTAGAACCCTTGGCCAGCGCGTTCCAAGGCTGTAACATTTTGGCGTTTTTGACGCTGACGCAAAGTGCTCACTAAACGCCATGCCGACATTAACCAGCGTTTTTGACGGGTTTGTTTTAGGTTAAAAAAAAGCAGAGGAATGTTTTTTTTTTTTTAAATGCCTATTGGCGCCGACACTCACTAATGCGCAATAACACCGATGCAAAACGCAGAGAAAAAAACCACCGATTTTTCCCTGACGTTGGCCCTGATGTTTTACTTATATTTTTACATACGCCTGTGTGTACGAGGCCTTACGATTCCATAGGGACATTCTCTTAGTAATTCTGACAAATTGGCAGCGGCAGAAAGGCCCATCTGACATTTACCTAATAGTTCTCCTAAGGCTGGTGTCAGACAGGTGATGTATTTACAGCAATCTTTTCCCCCCTTCTTGGTCTGAAGGACGGTGTCACACATCTGACTCTGCCCCTAGCAATCTTGCTGCTGCAGATTTGTCAGGATCACTAAAGAGGCTGCTTGTCTGTCCCTATGGAATCGCTTCCTCTGTAGCCAGGTGCTGCAAGATGTCGCTCCCATCAGCAGCACTTGGGCCAGCAACAGAGAGACATCTCACTGCATCTGGATACAGAGAGAGCCATTCACAAGCAGCCTCTTACTTAGGGATCCTGATGGCAATTTGTCTGTAGTAGCAGAATGGTCATCAACATTCAGCCATCTGTACATTGCGTGAATTTCACCCGATCCCTGATAAATTGCGAGATTTACTTTGTGGATAGCCCTGTTGGTCCCCTACCACCCAACAGCCTTTGCCTGAAAATCTATCCAATCACTGCCAGCATACAACAGCCCAGCAGGGGGAATCGTCCATCCATGAATTACAGCGTGTGTGGGGGAAATTGGTCAGGCTGACCAAACACTAGCAAAAAACTTCACACTTTTTCATTTTATGAAAGTTTGTTAAATTTTCTAATCATTGGTGGGGTCAAATCGACCAGCATTTTCTAATGTATTGATGAGAAAACTTGAGCAGGATAGAAAATTGTTGTGGAATGTACACATTTCTAACAGAATAATGCAGTTTGCATTTGGGAATTTTCATTCCAAAACTGAATGCTAAAAGCAAACAAAAACGTAGTTTTGACATTTGTCAAGTCATTGGATGTACAGGGAACTTTCATATGAACGTTCATTCGGAAAACAACCCGTGTATGGCCAGATGTGCACTTTTTTTTTTTTTCGTTCAGTAAAAATCTAGCCAACCTATTCACTAATACACACATATATACATTATATATATAAAAAAAAATTTCTTTTTTGTTTTTATGTATATGTGCATATATAAATAAATATTACTATCTATATCTCACAAATGCCAATGCTGGCCATTCACACATGGCAAACTTCCACAGTTTTACGGCAAACATTCAAACGAAAAACAACTGAACAATTCAGCCAAGTATCAGAACCATGACAACATCAATATGGTTTCTTAATATACAGAATATTTTGTGTTCTATGTAATTTGTTTATTTGATACAGTGCCTTGCGAAAGTATTCGGCCCCCTTGAACTTTGCGACCCTTTGCCACATTTCAGGCTTCAAACATAAAGATATAAAACTGTCATTTTTTTGTGAAGGATCAACAACAAGTGGGACACAATCATGAAGTGGAACGAAATTTATTGGATATTTCAAACTTTAACAAATAAAAAACTGAAAAATTGGGCATGCAAAATTATTCAGCCCCCTTAAGTTAATACTTTGTAGCGCTACCTTTTGCTGCGATTACAGCTGTAAGTCGCTTGGGGAAGTCTCTATCAGTTTTGCACATCGAGAGACTGAAATTTTTGCCCATTCCTCCTTGCAAAACAACTCAAGCTCAGTGAGGTTGGATGGAGAGTGTTTGTGAACAGCAGTTTTCAGTTCTTTCCACAGATTCTCGATTGGATTCAGGTCTGGACTTTAATTTTGCCATTCTAAAACCTGGATATGTTTATTTGTGCTATCTCTGAAGGGGTTCGCTGAATGTCGACATTAGCGTCGTTTTCCATCGCGATGTTTCATAATTGAATTCCCCCGACTTATTAAAACGTACGGGTTAAAAAGTCAAAAAATAAACAATTTCAAACTTTATAGGTTATTTAAAGCAAGGTGAAGTACTAACACAGGGTGAACAACAACTAGGAAGTGTTTTTTTACTGTCAAAATATAGAAATACAAACTTCGGACTTTACACCGTTTCCCAGCGTTTCAAGTTCCCCCGGCTTATGAAAGCGTTCCGTGACATAGTTTATTTGTTTAATGTATCTTGTGTTTTATAAGACATATAATTCTTTGG
>BLSH010448438.1:421556-438386 GCA_018402905.1 Glandirana rugosa | reverse complement strand
GTGCTCACTGGAACGCCAGGCTGGAGAGGGGGCAGGAGTCGGAGCCAGCTGTCAATCAGGCAGCTGGGTATATCCTGACATTATTGTTGGGATCTTTCCAGAGCCTGGAGCAGCTCTGTGATGTCAGCCCACTGTCAGCCGATTCTGAATCACAGGACAAAAGTAAGTTCACTCCTGTGGCCCACATAAGAAGCATTGGCCATACTTCTCTTTTAACCACTTCAGCCCCGCTTGCCAGCGGAGATCGGGTCCGCCCGAGCCGCGGGCACACTGCTGCAGAGTGCGGCGGGGAGGAGAGCCACCATTTATAAACGGCGATTTGCGAAACAGTGCCACTCTGCAGCAGTAAATGTACGCGAGCCGGTCGGGAACCGGTTAAGGGGAAAACAATAACAGGAAAAAAAAAATACAAGAAATAAAAAAACATTATATTATCCACTATTTGAGTGTCTTTTTATGCCACATATCACTGGGGGATTTTTGGCCTCGTTCACACGAGCATACTACAGCATAAACCTGTGCGAGGGCCATATTTACCCAGACGTGGATGCACAGGTTTTTCATGCATCTCTGTGCAGGCAGTTTGATTGATGCCAATTGGAACACAGCGACTGCACGAATATGGCTGCTGCTTCCAATAAGACATCCGTGTAGATGCGAGTGTGTGTTCCATGACACAGTGTGAGTTCAGGGACACACATTTGCACCAACATGAATGTCGTATTTGGAGTAGTGTCTGTGTCCATGCAGCCATTGGGGGTTACTTACTAAAACTGAATAGTGCAAAATCTGGAGCTGCTCTGCATAGAAACCAATCAGCTTCTAGGAGATATTGCGAAAACTTAAAGTGATTGCTTTTTTTCTATAAAAATAACAAACACGTTATACTTACCTGCTCTGTGCAGTGGATTTGCACAGAGCAGCCCGGATCCTCCTCTTCTCGGGTGCCTCTTCTGTGCTCCTGGCTCCTCCCTCCTGTTGAGTACCCCTTCAGCAAGCAGTTTGCTATGGGGGCATCCGAGCCGAACTGCAGCTCCGTGTGTCCATTCAGACACAGAGTTTCGGTTCGGCCCACCCCTCTCTCTCCCGATTGGCTAAAGGACTTTGATTGACAGCAGCGGGAGCCAATGTCTCAGCTAATCAGGAGGGAGAATCACGGATGGCTAAGACACTTGTGGACATCGCTGGACAGAGATGGGCTGCTGCACACAGAAAGCTTTTTTATATTAATGCATTAAGATAAAAAAACCTTCTGACTTTACAATCACTTTAATTGAACAAGCTGAAGTTAGAAGCCAATTGGCTACCATGCACCACTGCACCAGACTCTGAGTGCTCCAGTTTTAGTAAATCTACCCCATTGTGTCTCAATTGACATGAATGGGACTGTCTGCATGGGAATGCATGGAACACCTGTGCATACCCATGCAGGTAAACCCAGCTCTGCATGGGCAAATGGTTTAGTAATCCTTGTGTGAACAAGGCCTAACACCATACCTCCCAACTTTTTGAGATGGGAATGAGGGACACCTATTAGCAAAAGTAAGTAGGCATAGGACACACCCCTACCACGCCCCCTTATAGGAGAATTATACCAAAAAATGATTAGTTAAACCCACAAATGTTTTTTTTTACCACTACTATTCCTTTATACGGGCTATTGAAATGTACAAATTCAGCAATTTAGAAATTGGATGAAAGGTTTAGCACTGGAAAACACTTTTTGAAAGATAAAAAGTACATTTTATATACAACTTTATAAATCAGATCAAAATGAGGGACAAATAAGGAGGACAGAGGGACTTTGTTCCAAATCAGGGACAGTCCCTCAAAATCAGGGACAGTTCGGAGCTATGCTAATACTACTTTAAATGTTGCTATCTTACCTCCACCATTTGCATGCAAAACATAATTGTATACTCTGCTCTTGGAATGTATCACATGCACCATGTAGCAAATGTTAACAATGTTTTCCCTGGAAGCTGTTGCTCACAGCTTGTAGTAACAAAAAGTCCCCAATTGTTTCTATTTTTTTTTGTGATTCATTGACTGTATCAGAACCCTGAGAAATAATGTTTGGTCTACACTTAAGTTTCTTCAAGCTTTTTTTTAATTCGTGTGGTTTTCATGCAGTTTCAGGCTTGAGAATTTTTGTTTTAGCCAAGGGAAAGTTAGAACAAAAATAGAAAAAAAAAAAAATAGAAAAAAGGAGAGGCAAACAAATAGGGGTTAGTATTAGTTGAACTGGGTGGCCTTGTGTCTTTTTTTCAACCAGACTAACTATGCAACGTGCATTATCAGGTAATTATCAAGCGTTCATATTGAATTCCATAGGGATTAAAAATAGGTAACTCTGCTCTAAAGAAGCACGGGCTTGGCTGTTTGGCGGACTCCGCTTGTTCAGCAGGGGATCGATCACTGATTTCCGCTGAGCAGGTGGATGACAGGTCCGTGTCAGCTCACTGTGCAGAGACAGAGCTGTCAGAGTCCCGCTCTTCTCTATGGGGAGATCGGATGAAAATGGACCACCTGTCCGTTATCTGATCCGCCAGACGGATGGAAAATAGGGTCACCATCCATCTGGATTTGGTGGACAGAATCGGATTGGATATCGGCGGGTGTCACCGGAGATGTCACTGCTGACATCCGCTGCCCAATAGGGGGGAACGGAGCACTGAGAGGCGGAAAGGATGGGAAAACCCATGTGAAAGGGCCCTTATACTGTACTTTTTTGAGCCTCAAGCTTCCAGGGATACGGCGCTCAGGTGTGAACAGGGAGAATGAGATACTATGGGAATCTTCATGTTGTGTGTTGAAGTGATTGGAGGAAATCGCATTGGATTGCTCAGATGTGAACCAGGATTAATCCATAAAAAGTCCTAACAAGATAAAAAGTGAACCTGTATGATATAGAAATCATCAAAACTTGGCACTGTCAGGAACTAGCTCTTAGATTATTGTGATCCCCTGATCTCTTAAACCACTATTAGATCCAGTAGGCTCACCACCACCACCTAGTCTCTACCTAGGATTGCCACCTCATTGCTTTAAAGCGGAGTTCCACTCAAAAGAACTTCTTCTTTAAGACCTCCTCCCCAGCTCCTGATGGTGAAACTGAGCTTTTGGGGAGGAGGAGGGGGGGGGGTGTGGATACCCGATTTTCATGGGCACTTCTGTTTCAGTCACCTTAGGCGATCGGAAGTGCAAGGTCTCCTTCCCCCTCCCTCACAAATTCTTCTGGGACACAGGACAGGTCCTAGAAGACTTCGGGACCAATCATGGAAGCACAGCGCCGCTCAGGCATATGCAGTGCACGCCTGGCCAAGAAGCCGCTAGCTGTCACGGCCGGGTGCCCAGAGTAGCAATGATGGCGCCGCAGAGGGGAGGGGAAGAGATCCGAGGCTCCAGGCAGCCTCATCGCTGGACCAGGAGACAGGTAAGTGTCTGTTTATTAACCTCCCTGGTGGTATGATTATTTCAGAGGTTTGGCGCTGAAAGCGGTACATTATTTTGCATGGAAATTTGGCGTTTTATATTGTAGGCCTGTAATTCTTAGGAATAACTCACTTAAATCTGTCCAAACAACAGTATAGTAGACATCCCGGGTATGATAAAGTTTGAAACATGAAATCATAAATTATAATATAATAAATAACTGAAAATAATTATCAATAATAGTAATGTAATAGTTATAAAATGTATTCAATAATGTAATCAAACCAAAAACATTGAAATTTTACAGAAACTAAAAAATACATACAAAGTTATTCAAGACATTACGTCACTTCTGACGTTGAATTTGGTCGTACGAAAATTTTCATATGGTTAGTAACCTCTTCACTTTTGACATGAGACAAGCATCAAACAAAAAATGGACGTTCGGTTGTCCGAAAATCTAAGCGTGTGTACGAGGCTTTAGGCAGGGTTCACACCTATGCATTTTTTAGTGTGTTTTCAGTTTTGTAGAAACACGCTACAGTCCATTTAACATGGTTTCCTATGGGTCATGTTCACTTCTGTGCATTTTATGGAAAGGGTCAGGGTTTTTTTTCTGGTTTTTGGTTCCATAGACTTCAATGGATCAAAAATGTGTATTGAAAAACGCAAAATGCACCTGGAATATGCAACCTGCATAGGTGTGAATCAGGCTTAAAAGCGAACACATTACTTTCACAGGCACTGCGAAGCTTTAACTGACAATTGCGCGGTCGTGCAACGTTGTGCCCAAACAAAATTTGCGTCCTTTTTTCCCACAAATAGAGCTTTCTTTTGGTGGTATTTGATCACCTCTGTGTCATTTCTGATCACTGCTATAAACTAAAGAAGAGCGACAATTTTGCAAAAAAAAACAAATTTCTTACTTTTTGCTAAAATACAAATCCAAAAAAAAAAAAAAATTAGTTTTCATCGGTTTTGGCCGATTTATATTCTTCCTCATATTTCTGGTAAAAAAAAAAAATTGCAATCGGCGCTTATTGGTTTGCGCAAAAGTGGCCGCGTTTACGGATGATGAGAATTAATTACTGGGGTTTTTATTTTTTTAATTTTTTTACTAGAAATGGCGGCGATTTGCAATTTTTAGCGGTACTGCAATATTGCAGTGGACATGTCTGACATTTTTGACACTTTTTTGGGACCAATGACATTTATACAGCGATCAGAAATTTAAATGTCCACTGATTACTGTATAAATGTCACTGGCAGTGATGTGGTTAACCTGCAGGGGGTGATCTAGGGGTTGACTATGTTCCCTGGGTGTGTTGTAACTGTGGGGGGGCTGGGCTACCATGGGCATGAGAGATCTAACTGATCCCAGTGACAGGGATCAGTAGATCTCCCATGCCCCCACTAACAGAGCGGGGAACTGCCATGTTTACATCGGCGGTTCCCCGTTCTTTGCCTGTGGCTGCTCACCGCGGCTCGCCGGTGGACATCGGGTCCGCCCGAGCCGCGGGCACATTCCTCAGGAGTATGGCGGGCGCGCGCCCCCTAGCGTCCACTCGCAGATCGCCGGTTTTTACGGCGATTCGCGCCCAGCATCCGCACTGCCGCCGTAAATAGACGGTAGGCAGTGTGGAAGTGGCTAAGGTGGTACTTAGTGCCTTATCTGCATTAAGCCCTGATTCACACATGTGCACTCTGTGAGATCGGATATGATTCGCACAGGGCCAGATTAACATAGGGGCTATCGGTACTGCAGCTCCAGGCCCCTTCCTTAAGATAGGCTCAGCCCAGTGGTGTGAGTGAGTCACTAATGCTGCCCAGCCCTGCTCTGTGTGCAGTGTACACGGTTGGCATGTACATTTTTCCCTCACCCCTCTCTCTCTCTCTCTCACCCCCCCATCCCCTCTCTTAAACCCTCTCTCACCCCCCTCTCTATTTAATTTAATTTGTTTCAATATTTAATCTGTTTTAAGAAAAAATGTTTGCATTTTGATTGTATCTATTTCCATAAAAGGGGCCAGCAAAATCCACAGCACCAGGTCCACTATGCTCTTAATCCGGCCCTAGATTTGCACCACATATGCAATGTCCGTGCGATGCGATTTCAGCCATACAGATTGCATGGCTGACATTGCATCGCATTCAGACCAAACTCACACAGGACCCTTTTTTTGGTCCGCACCAGAATCGGATCGCATGGGTGTAAATACCCAATGCGACCCGATTCCTGAGCGAGTTTGCAGTTTGCACTGCATTATGTGAGCTGGAAAGGGGGTGTCGTATTGTATTGGCGTAATGTATTGACACCTCCCTTCAGTTTGCATATGGCAGTGTGCACTGCCGTGCAAGTCGGGTGCGATACGGGAACCTGCAGTGGATTTGCAGGGTTCCCGCATCGCACCTATGTGAACCGGGGCTAAATTAGCCCCAGAACCTGTGTAATTTATATGTATTTGCTTTTAAAGGGATGAGGTGGCAACCGTATCTCTACCTCATCCAATCAGAGAATACCTTGCATGCCCTGAGAAAAATGCAAGGTGTTATGTGAATGGTGCTTGTGCTATTGGAGTGACCGCCTGTGGTCAATAAGCAGCAGGGCATCTACTCGACATGGGACCCAGGAACCTAGCAACAATTAGACATGTGCAATTTGTTTTCTTACAAATCGAAATTCGGATGAAATTTGTGTGACTCGCTCGTATCCAAATCACAATGAGAACGAATTTCAACTAACCCGAAATAAATGATAACAAAAACAATGAATTCATTCATATTTATTCTTTCATTCGGATGGTGTGATGCCATAGTTTGGACCTTTTGTTAATGCTTGAAGCGTCCAAAATAGCATAACGAATGATCTAAATTGATGCAGTCTGGCAAAATACACTCCCGTCTGGTTCACACCTATGCAGGTTGCATATTGCAGGTGCATTTTGCATTTTTCAATACATGTTTTTGAACCATTGAAGTCTATTGAACCAAAAACCAGAAAAAAGCAAGGGTCTGCCTGATTGCATACAGGGACCATACACACGATGCAAAATTCGGACAGCCCATCATCCGAAATTCTTACTGTTAGTATGCTCCTTTTGACAGCCGAGGACTTTTTCCATGAAATTCACAGATGTGAATGTGACCCATAGCAAACCATGTTCAATGGACTGTAGTGTGGTTCTGCAAAACGGAAAAGCACTTAAAAATTCACAGGTGTGAACCAGGCCTCCATTTGCGATCTGCAGTCAGTGTCAATAATAAACAAATGACACCCCAAACACAGGTCACAAACTTAGTGTATTTGCCTGCACCAGATTGCAGGTACAAAAGTGTGTTAAGTGCATACACTACTTTTGGTGCAGTGCGATTCTAGCCTATTCAAAATGGACAGAGTCGCACAGGAATGCACAGCGCGTTTCTGTGTGGGCATGGTGTGAACTCACCTCAAAGTAAATTTATAATTGTCAGTCAGTTCCACAGGCTAATGCAATTCAAAGACCCCATACACGCTATTAGATTTTCTGCAGATTTTTGTCTTCAGATTTACCAAAACCATGTAGTGCAAGGGTCTGCCTGATTGCATACAAATTGAAACTCTTAAGGCCCGTACACACGATGTGAAAATCGGACATACCATTAGTATGCTCCTTTTGACAGCCGATTGACATTTTTCGTCAGACAAAAGCTGGATGTGCAGACTAGTAAATATTTGTCGCACGACAACACCACATGTAATTTTCGTTCTGTTAGTACGGTTTTTGTAAAAAAAAAAAAATCATACAACTGAGGCTACGCATGCTCAGAAAGGAAAAAAAAAATGCAAAAAATATGCAAAACATGACATTGAGTTCGGTCGAATGAAAATTTTTGGATAGTCAGTATGCTTTCCAAAATCATGGACACATGCTTTTGACAAAAATTAGAAGCGCGGTCTTATGGCAACCAAACCGTGTGTACAAGGCTTAAGGCTCATGACCTCAAAGGACAGGGACATGACCTCAAACTAACTGGGGGGGAAGTTCAAAACTAATCTTAGAAAATATTATTTTACTGAAAGGGTGGTTGATGATTGGAATAAACTACCAACAGAGGTTGTGAGACAGTCAACAGTAAATGGCTTCAAACATGCTTGGGATAAACATAACTCTATAGTCAGACAACAAGGTTAATGTAAAAAAAAATTTACAAAATTTTTTTTTATAAAAATAAATAAATAAAAAGAGGCAGACTCGATGGACTACTCAGTCTTTTTCTGCCGTCACTTTTCTATGTTTCTAAGGCTCAGTTCACACTACAGCGACTTGGGATCCTGGTCAAGTCACTTGACATAAGAAATCCCATTGAAGTGAATGAGTGCCGTCCTAATGTACACTACTGAAGTCGCTCCGACTTCAGAAAAGGTTCCTGTACTACTTCAAGGCAACTTCTATCTGACGTGTGCCCATAGAATTCAGTGGAAGTTGCCTCGAAGTTGGATCCCCATTTATACTGAAGCGACTTTACAGGAAAAAGAAAAGAATTTACCCAGGTACTCCCCACAAATTACCCAGGCAACCCCCTCCCTCCCAAAGAGCTGATTCTCTGATTGGCGACAGGCAAAGTCGTCTGTCATGGAGGTCTCTTTAAGTCATGTTGTAAGTTGCGCCCTGTCATGTTAAAATTGCCATGCAAAGTTGTGCTTGAAGTCGGATCGCCCCAGTGTGAACCGGCCCTTAAGGTTTGACCTCATATTATATGGTTTTGGTAAATCTGAAGACAAAAATCTGCAATAAATCTAAAAGTGTGTATGGGGTCTTAGGTTTGAAAAATGCAGGGCCTAACAGCATTCATTTCATTGCATCTGAATAAAAACAAATGATCCTGAATATTTTCGTTATATATACTGATTACGAATGACTAATTTCCAGAAACAGCGCATTAACAAATGCGTTAAAATGAATATAGCCAATCTTCCAAAATAATAAAAGAATAACAGAACTTCCAAAATACGAATTGATTCGGAACAATGAATATATAACAAAACGTTCCAAAAATGAGTCATTCTTACATAACGATTATTATAAAACTAAATGAAACTGAAAACAAGCTAATTTTTATATTGTGCATGTGTCTTAACCACTTCAGCCCCGGAAGGATTTCACACTTTAGGACCAGAGCCCTTTTTGCGATTCGGCACTGCGTCGCTTTAACTGAAAATTGCGTGGTCGTGTGACGTTGTACCCAAACAACATTTGCGTCCTTTTTTTCCCACAAATAGAGCTTTCTTTTGGTGGTATTTGATCACCGCTGCGTCATTTCTGATCGCCGCTATAAACAAAAGAAGAGCGACAATTTTGCACAAAAACCCAAATTTCTTACTTTTTGCTAAAATACAAATCCAAAAAAAAAATATAAAAAAAAATTTTTTTCATCGGTTTTGGCCGATTTATATTCTTCCTCATATTTGTGATTAAAAAAATCGCAATCGGCGTTTATTGATTGGTTTGCGCAAAAGTGGTCGCGTTTACGGATGATGAGAATTAATTTCTGGGGTTTTTATTTTATTTTATTACTAGTAATGGCGGCGATCTGCGATTTTTAGCGGCACTGCGATATTGCGGTGGACACGTCGGAACATTTTGACACTTTTTTGGGACCATTGGCATTTATACAGCGATCAGTGCTATAAAAATGCACTGATTACTGTGTAAATGCCATTGGCGGGGAAGAGGTTAACTTGCAGGGGGGCGCTCTAAGGGTTAACTGTTTTCCCTGGGCGTGTTCTAACTGTATGGGGGCTGCCCTAACAGGGGAAGGGAAGTGATCACAGCTTCCATGTAAAGGAAGGCTGTGATCACAGTCCTTCCCCCCCTTCACTCCAGGGGGGGCATTGCGGGTGGCCGGCGGAGATCGAATCCGCCGCACCCGCTCCCCGGACACAGTGAGCGCGCGGGCGCAATCTGGCAGCCGCCGTAATGTGACGGCGTTTTGCCTTACAGAGCCACTCTGTCACCGTCAATTGCCGAGGCTTAATGAGGCTTACCTGTAGGTACACTGCATATCTCCCAAAACTGCACGGTCATCGCCACATGCGCAGTGAAGAAACAGCTCCCGTTCGCATGAGCGTGAGTGACGTCAGCGCGGCTCCGGCCAATCACAGTGCTGGAGTCTGCGATGTGATTGGCCGGAGCCCGTAATCCCGGAAGAAGACACACTCAACATGACGCCAGTCACAGTGGTGTTCGGGGACCACTGCAAAAGCGTTGATCTAAGGCAGCCTTTCTCAACCATTTCAACACCGAAGAACCCTTGAAATAATCCTCCGCTAAATATTAAAAATCTACAACTCATGATACATTAGTGTGATGGTCAGTTGCAAGAATTCCCCCCTGATAGATAGCTAAAAAGATCAATGATGTCATTGGGAATTTATCTGAGAGGTAGAAATCGACCATTGCTCAAGAAACCCCTAGCAACCTCTGGAGGAACCCTGGTTCAGAAACCCAGATCTAAGGTAAGTATTTCATAATGAGCTAGTATGTGATGCATACTAGCTCATTATGCCTTTGTCTTGCAGGTGTTTTTTTTTTTTCTATTCCCTTGACAACCGTTTTAAGGCACATACACATGGTACAATTATCGGGGAAAACTGTTGTGCTACAGCCTGTCGTACAATAATCCGACGGTTAGTACGCTCCATTCGACCGCTGATTTTGAATTATCATCCAACAGACGTTATATGAGAAGACTAGAGAACTTTTGTCTGCCGACAGGGCTTCTTGCGATTTTTGGCTCATCTGTACAGAAGTTGGACAAACAAAAGTTGTAATTACAAACATGCATGCTCGGAATCCAGGAAGTGTTCATTCGTGTAAACCTGCGTCTGTAATTCATTCACCTGAACTTCTCCTTTATACACTCGTAACACGTCACTAAGTTCGGCTTTGTCGAAGGATAATTTGACTACTGTCAGTACGCTAGACAAAATAACGGACAGACAATTTTAAGAAAAGTTGGATGTGCGGTCGTAAAACAATTGCATCGTGTGTACGAGGCTTTTGCGGCAATCACTCTAGTAGCAGCAACTACTACAGTGATTTCCACCTTCCACGGGGATTAGAGTTGCCACCTCATCCCTTCAAACCCGAACACATATGAATTAGACAGGTTCTGAGGCAAATTTAATGCAGATAAGGCACCAAGTGGGTTTAATTACCACCTTAATCAGCCACAGAATCTGTGTAATTTATATGTGTTCGGGTTTAAAGGGATGAGGTGGCAACCCTAATGGGGATCCCACAGGCATGGAATATGCATAATACATTGGTCCAAGCTGTATAGCTATGCAATCAAATCTATACCTGAAATTAAGCTTTTAATTTTGGGGCATTTTAAGCATATACAGACATTGTCGCAAGCTCTCAATATTTGATTTTCTAAAAATATACACACAAATCTCTCAAATCGTGGTCTGGTTCTTATTTGGGGAATTTTCTGTGGTCTGACTTAGTGAAAGTGGGTACGTTATATTATCCCTATGATTGTGGGCTGTGAGGAGTTGCAGGGTCCGGTGGACCCCTGCAGACACAGCTCTCCCAGGGGAGGTGTAGCTATGACTCCATACATTCTTGGTGTGTGTGCTGTGTTCAGGAAGTGACTCACTGCTCCACGCTCCTCATTAACCTATCCCTAGCTTCATAAACCATGAAACTTAGAGCTGGAGGCCTCAGTCTGCAATCTGAGGACCGCACTGGGTTAATTCTGCATACTATTCCTGAAAACCACCCACACATGAACTGTGTCACTGGAACAAGGATGACACAGGGTTCAGCCTTACTTACAGGCTGTGCAAACGTCACACTGTAAAGAAGGGCAAGTAAATACAAGAAGATCATTGTTGCCTAACCCTGAATAGGTTACATACCTGCCAGCCATTTATTTTCCAGATGCTACTCCAGAATTGAAAGGTCTTGAGTTTAAAGGAAATCTATGTTAAATAAAAATTATGTTTGATTGTGCCTGCGTCACAATGGGGGGAAGGCACCATATGCTAAGAGAAAACAATAAAAGCACCTGTATTGATTAACTACTTCCTTACTGCACCAGTTCTGGCATTTCTCTCCTACATGTAAAAATAATCATAAATACACTCACCGATCACTTTATAAAGTACACCTGTTCAATTGCATGGTAACAAAATTGCTAATCAGCCAATCACATGGAAGCAACTCAATACTTTTAGGAATTTAGGTGTGGTGAAGACGACTTGCTGAAGTTCAAACCGAGCATCAGAATAGGGAAGAAAGGGGATTTAGGTGACTTTGAACGTGGCATGGTTGTTGGTGTCAGACGGGCTGTATTTCAAAAACTGAGAATGGTCCAAAAAAGAGAAAATATCCAGTGAGTGGTAGTTGTGTGGATGAAAATGCCTTGTTGATGTCAGAGAAGAATGGGCAGACTGGTTTGAGATGATTGAAAAGCTACAGTCACTCAAATAACCACTTGTTCCAACCAAGTTATGCAGAATACCATTTCTGAACGCACAACACATTGAACCTTGAAGCAGATGGGCTTCAGCAGCAGAAAACCACACCAGGTGTCACTCCTGTCAGCTAAGAATGGGAAACTGAGGCTACAATTCGCACAGGGGTCACAAAAATTGAACAATAGAAGATTGGAAAAACATTGCCTGGTATGAGGAGTCTCGATTTCAGCTGCGACATTCAGATGGTGGGGTCAGAATTTTGTGTAAACAACATGAAATCATGGATCCATCCTGCCTTGTGTCAACGGTTCAGGCTGGTGGTGTCATGGTGTGGTGGATATTTTCTTGGCGCATTTTGGGCCCCTTACTACAAATTGAGCATCGTTTAAACACCACAAACTACCTGAGTATTGTTGCTGACCATGTCCACCCCTTTATGACTACAATGCACCCATCTTCTGATGGCTCCTTCCAGTAGGACAACGCACCATGTCACAAAGCTCAAATCATCTCACCACTGGTTCCTTGAACATGACAATGAGATCACTGTACCCTAATGTCCTCCACAGTCACCAGATCTCAATCCAATAGAGCACCTTTAGGATTTGGTAAAATGGGAGATTCACATCATGGATGTGCAGCCAACAAATCTGCAGGAACTGCATCATGCTATCATGTACCAAAATATCTGAGGAATGCTTCCAACACCTTGTTGAATCTATGCCACAAAAAATTAACGCAGTTCTGAAGGCAAAAGGTGATCCAACTGGGTACTAGCAATGTGTACCTAATAAAGTGGCCGGTGAATGTATATTTTTTTAAGCAGAGGCCCTAGATCAGTGGTTCTCAACTCCTGTCCTCAGGACCCACTAACAGGCCAGGTTTGCAAGATAACTGAAATACATCACAGGTGATATAATTTGCTGCTCAGTGATTGCAGTATTGCAGTCTGCATCTCCCCAAGGCAATAATTAAAATCTGGCCTGTTGGTGGGTCCTGAGGACAGGAGTTGAGAACCACTGCCCCAGAGAATAAAATGTCAAACAGTATTTGCGCAGCGATTTTTCCAACTCATTTTTTTTGGAAAAAATATACTTATATATATTTACATATATACTTATATAATGAATATTAATGCAAAAAAACACAATACATAATCCCATTTTTGATAGAATATAAAAGATGATGTTACACCGAGTAAATAGATAACTAACATGTCGCGCTTTAAAACTGCGCACGCACATGGAATGACGCCAAACTACAGTGCTTAAAAATCTCCATAGGCGTCACTTTAAAATTTTTACAGGTTACCAGTTTAGAGTCACACAGGAGGTCTAGCACTAGAATTATTGGTTGCGCTATAACGTTCACAGCGATGCCTCACATGTGTGGTGAGAACACCATTTACATATGCGGGCGTAACCTACGTATGTGTTTGCTTCTGCACAAGGGGACGGGTGCACTTAAAAAATGTTTTCAATATTTTATTGTATTATTTTTTACACGGCCCTTTAAATTTTTTTTTAATTACTTTTATTCCTAGCACAAGAAATGCAAAAATCCCTTGTGACAGAAATAAGGCATGACAGATCTTCTTTATGGAGACATCTGGGGTCTATAAGACTCCAGATCTCTTGTCTACCCTTAAAAGCATTGGATAAAGAAAAAAACAAAACAAAACATTGATTTCCACTTTCCAGAAAAAAAGGCAGCGTTTGTCATCATGTCGCTTCCGGCCTCCCAGCATCATAGAGCCGGTCGGGGACCATCTGGCCCCCAGCCAGCTCTATGGTAACCTGGTGGCACCACCGGATTGGATGCTGGGCTGATGCTGGGCTCCCTGATGGCATGGGAGAGCCTATAGAAGCGCCGGTGGTCGGCGGGAGGGGGGAGGCATCCCCTCCTGCTGCCTATAAAAGCAATCCAGTGGCTATCTAGTCGCTAGAATGACTTTTACATTGTAAGGAATCGCTGGCTGAAAAAAAACAAAAATACCGGGATAATGCCTGTGGCTGCAGAAATCATCCCAATATCTCCACTTCAAGTCCAGGTCATCATATGACATTCTATGGACGAGAAGTGGTTAATTAACCATGTAAAATATGCGCAGCAGCAAAAAGGCGAGCTGTAATGCTCACAAACCACGAATATGTGTCCCTGGGTGGCCAATGTTACTGTGCTGAGCGCATGCCCATTGTGCGCTCCCAGCACAGAGATTGAGCTGTTAAAGACAGCATGCAGTTCACACTAATGATTGGTAGCCAGCAGGTCTCCCGATAATTGCGACCACTGTGACAGCCAGCCAAAGCAAATCAGTTTGTCAAATTGATTTGGTTTTTCTACCCTTCCGAACCAAGCGGTTCTTAAAGAGGTTGCACACCTCAGCATCAGCAAAAAAAAAAAAACCCTGCAAGACAAAGGCATAATGAGCTAGTATGCATCGGATACTAGCTCATTATGAAATACTTACCATAGAACGATGCCTTGAATTGGCGTCGGCACTCCGAGTACAGGGTCGACATCTTCCACCACATGCGTGCAGGAGCCGCCAGTCATAGCACGGGTCCTAAAGAAGTTTAGGAGATATTCACGGTACCCACAGGTAAGCCTTAGTATAGGCTTACCTGTAGGTAAAAGTGGTGTAACAGAGTTTACAACCACTTTAAGTAGTGTCACCCTCTAAAACTTACCATACATTGTTAAATACTCCATACAGATTCCTCCATCCACTTAAATAAGGTGGATGGAGGAATGCCTTTCAGACATTGTATTCTGATTATTGGCTTATCAAGAAAAATTTTACAGCATGCCCTTTTCCAGCAGAGACAGCCAAACACTGATTGAAATTCAGCTCAGCATGGACCAGTCAAATTTCAATTAGTGTATGGCCAACTTAATTGTCCTGAACACCAATGTCACCGGAATGAAAGTAAAGGTAAATCCAAATATTTGAGTTGCCACCAGAATAGGTATAGTACGGAAATCCAAGGGGGGCAGAAGTTACTGTAACAACTGTACAAAAAGGAGATTTCCCGTGCATTGGCGTTTTTATTATTATTTTTTTTTTAGTAGTAATGGCAGCGATCTGCGATTTTTATCGGCCTTTGATATTGGGGGTGGACATTTCAGACATTTATGACACTTTTTTGGGACCAATGACATTTATACAGCGATCAGAAATTGAAATATCCACTGATTACTGTATAAATGTCATTGGCAGGGAAGGGGTTAACACTAAGGGGGCAGTGAAGGGGTTAATCGTGTTCCCTGCATGTGTTCTAACTGTGTTGGGGCTGGCCGGGACATAACAGATCTAACTCTGCTGATGACAGGGACCAGTAGATCTGTTATGTCCCCCTTCACAGAACGGAGAACCGCCGTGTTTACATTGGTGGTTCCCGTTCTGCAACTCTGACAGACGATCGCAGGTCTCGAGCAGACATCGAGTCCACCCAACCCGCGGGCACACCCACGCAGCGTGGGAGTGCGCGCCGGGAGCGTGCACAGGGACAACGTCCATGGACGTCGTCCCGGAAATTCAGATCTGCGCTGGAGCTGTACTTCGGCATAGGGTTGCCACCTCATCCCTTTAAACCCGAACACATATGAATTACACAGGTTCTGAGGCTAATTTAATGCAGATAAGGCACCAAGTGAGTTTAATTACCACCTTAATCAGCCACACAACCTGTGTAATTCATATGTGTTCGGGTTTAAAGGGATGAGGTGGCAACTCTACTTCGGCAATAGCGTGGATCTGAAGGGGTTAATAAGACACAGATGACAAAAAAAGCTGATAGTAGTTTTACCCCATGCCTACTCTATCCAAAATGGGGAAAAAAGGGGTTTGGCTATAATAATCCACCCAAAATAATATTCTAATTACCACATTATCCTGGTGGGCTGAATCGGCCCTTGGTTTCTTATCGCCCATACACACAAAGGGGTTAATTTACTAAAACTGGAGAGTGCAATATCTAGAGCAGCTGTGCATTGTAGCCAATCAGCTTCTAATTTCAGTTTGTTCAATTAAGCTTTGACAAAGAAAACCTGGAAGCTGATGGTTCTACATATGTTCTATGTTCTCCCTTCAGCATTCTAGTGTTTGTGCCTCGAATGGTTGGGTTACGGAGAGAGGTTCTGAAAGGTGTCAGACATGTGGCAATCTGAACAAACTCTGGCCGAGTTTCAATGTTCTATGACTTTCTGTAACAATTGCCTTAAGGCCCTTCAACAGTGGAGACAATTCTGCCATTTTTCTGGATAATGCTCTGATCAATGTCAATAAAGATCCAGATGAGATTATGGAACACAGACGCTGGGGAGAGGTAGTTACATATGGCTGAATGATCATCATTATAATTAAATAAGGATAATATGACTGTCTGCTGATGTCCATTGCTGCAGGCCTACAAGGAGCACTTTTTCAGTCTAATCCATCCATCCTGCTAAGGATTTGCTGTATGCAACATAATGCTGCAAACAAGAGATATACTGTACAGTGTAGCTTTTTTACAAGTTGGCTTTACCTAGGTCAGCTAGGGCTATATTATATGAGAAAAATTCTATATAAATTAGTTAATTAAAATAAAAAAAAATAATATATACATAAGCAACCCAAATATAAGGGCAGCTTGGACACAGATTTCTGGCTCTAATAGAAAGTCCTCTTTGAAGGGTCTGTCTTTTAAAAGTAGACTTGTTCTGTAACCAGGGCAGGGCTGGCAGCCTTAGGCCTGGGGGGCAAGTCCAGTCAAGTGGCCCATTGAACCACCCAATCAGCTCACCATCCATGCCCACCTGGTTTTAGAATGGATATTGATGTTATGAAGCAAGACAAATATGATAGAATGTGGCGGTGTAAGATAGTATAAACAGAACGAAGTATTGTAGTTATAGGTAAGATTTTGGTCCACCCGTACCTACCA
>BLSH010448438.1:410140-421546 GCA_018402905.1 Glandirana rugosa | reverse complement strand
TTTCAGTCTAATCCATCCATCCTGCTAAGGATTTGCTGTATGCAACATAATGCTGCAAACAAGAGATATACTGTACAGTGTAGCTTTTTTACAAGTTGGCTTTACCTAGGTCAGCTAGGGCTATATTATATGAGAAAAATTCTATATAAATTAGTTAATTAAAATAAAAAAAAATAATATATACATAAGCAACCCAAATATAAGGGCAGCTTGGACACAGATTTCTGGCTCTAATAGAAAGTCCTCTTTGAAGGGTCTGTCTTTTAAAAGTAGACTTGTTCTGTAACCAGGGCAGGGCTGGCAGCCTTAGGCCTGGGGGGCAAGTCCAGTCAAGTGGCCCATTGAACCACCCAATCAGCTCACCATCCATGCCCACCTGGTTTTAGAATGGATATTGATGTTATGAAGCAAGACAAATATGATAGAATGTGGCAACATAATTTAATGTTAATAGCAACAAAGGAGGTTTAACAAAAATAATGCATCAATGCAGCTCATCAGTGCCCACCAATGCAGCCTCATCAGTGCCTATTAGCTTAGCCTCATCAGTGCCCATCAATGTAGCCTCACCAGTACCCATCAATGCAATCTCACCAGTGCCTATCACATGCAACCTAATCAGTGCCCATCAATGCAGGCTCGCCAGTGCCCATCAGCACAGCCGGCCCTGGGTGCCCCCCCCCCCTTTGCCTGCAGTTAGTTGGTGGCTGCACCCGTGGCCCCTGCTTCCTTCCTCCACAAGAAGAAAAAAGTGTGAGCGGGCAGTGGTGGTTGGCCATTTTGAATGTAAGTTAGGGTGGCCTGGGGGGCAATTGCCACCCTGCCCCCTGGCCCAGCCCTCCCCTGTCTGTAATGTTGAAGATGTTTTGTAGCTTATCCAAGCAACTTCTTCAGTTAGAGCCGGTTCACACTGCCACGACTTGTCAGGCATGACAAGTCGCCTCCATGCAGTGCAATGGAACCGTTCTAATAGGAGCGACTCAGGTCGCTCCGACTTAGAAAAGGGTTCCTGTACTACTTTTGGGGCGACTTGCATTGACTTCTATTACAGAAGTCGTTTGCAAGCCGCACTGTGCGGGGTCACGATAATTCGCCCCGCGAGTCGAATCGCCTCAGTGTGAACTGGCTCTTACAGTGAGTGTCAGGAAGATACCACATTTATATTCACACTTTAGGCTGCATTTACACCTGAGCATTTTGAATCGCCATTTGCCGTGATTTTGCCTGTGATTTTAAAATGCCCAGGTGTGAATGACAAATCGCACAATTCAGATGCACCTAATCATGCGATAAGGTTTGTCACAATTGCAGCGCGATTTATCATGCGACAAACGAGGCAGAACCCCAGTTCAAATGAATGGCATCTGAAATGTACATTGTGCAATTTTTGTCATTCACACCTGGGCATTTTGAAATCATGGGCAGAATTGCGGCAAAGGTGTGAATGCAGCCTAAAGCCTGGTGGTACACACTAGCAGTTTTTTTTCCTTCAATCCAGCAGGCTGAATGAAAAAAAAAGCTGAAGAGCTTTGGAGGAGATTCTGTATTAACAATTCAATGTTAGTACAGCAATCTCCCCGCTGAGGTATTGTGTTCTGACAGGGAGCCTATCCCGACCCCCCCCCCCCCACACACACAGGAACACACTGATCAGCGCTCTCAGTCAGTGCTGATCGGATGCCAATTGGCAGACCCTTTTCAGTCATGCCCCTTCAACAGAAGCTGGACGTTTGGTCGGTTTCTGTCAGACCGGCTGCCATACACAGGGGCTGAATGTCAGCTGGCTTCTATTGAACCGGCCGATACCCCCCTGATATTCACCCCATGTGTATGGGGCTTAAAGCTAGTACACACCTTTACCACTGGGTTGAACTGACTGCTCCGGTCAGAGCCGCTGTACCAACAATCCGATGTTAGTACAGCGATCTCCCCTGCTGAGCTGTAGTGTTCTGACAGGGGGAAGGCCCCCCACTAGAGCACTCCAGTCAGCGCTGTCAGCCATTGGCTGACAGCGCTGATTGGGAGCCAGTTGGCTGCTGGTTTTACAATATGCATGTCCAACAGAAGCCATACACACAGGCCGAATGTCAGATGTTTTTTATTGAACCGGCCTATGTCGCCTGAAATTCAGCCCATGTGTACTAGGCTTTAAACACCTTAATTCAAATAGCATGGGATTTGTAGATGTTGATTGTCCAAGAATAGGGTGGGAGGTGAGAAAGTTGTGGAACCACCTTGCTCTAGTTCAGTGGTTCTCAACTCCGGTCCTCGGGACCCACTAACAGGCCAGGTTTGCAGGATAACTGAAATACATCACAGGTGATATCATTTGCTGCTCAGTGATTGCAGTATTCTAGTCTGCATCTCCCCAAGGTAATACTTAAAATCTGGCCTGTTGGTGGGTCCAGAGGACCGGAGTTGGGAACCACTGCTCTAGTTGAATCCCATCCTTGATGTCAGGAATCTGCATAGGTGTTAGTTCTTCCGTTTACGTAGCAAAAGGTGTGAGATGTTGTCTAATTACTGGGGTAGAGATCTTATCAAAGGCATTATGTGGAAGGTGGCTCCCACCCCTGATCAGGGATGGCTGTTCTATTTTGACGTAGATGGACTCTTCCACATATCATGTGGTTTAACAACACTACCCTGGCATTTTAACAACAATTCACACTGGACATGGACACTAATACAATGGGAAGGAAGTACTAATCCAAACATGTGGGTAGTGGGGGGGGGTGCTCAGTAGCACAAAACAGTTGAGCCCAATGGCTGCGAAACCCCACAGGCCCTGGAAGCTTGTATGCATCCATTGATCATGTGAAGTGACTTGAAGCCAAATACACATAATCCCAGTAATAAAAAATCTACCCTAATTTTCCCCAAATGCCCATGGGCAGGACAAGACAATCTCCCTATCATTCCTCCCTCCCACCCCACTCAAACCCATGAAGCACGTTTTCTTACCTGGTAAAGCAAATTGTACCCACATTTGGCTTTAATAAAGGGAAATACATAATATTTAGTGTGCATTTTTGCATACAGCAAGTCAATAATGCCTTTACACATAGTCTATGTATTATTGAAATAGTTAAAAGAGCTATGTAACCATTTATTTTAATATCCAAGTGTGTGCAAAATAATCAAGCACTTTCGCCTATGTTCTAGGTTAAAAATTGATCCAAAATGTACACCATTACCATGCTGGCAACAATATCCGTTTATGAAACAGAGAAAAGCAGAGATCCTAATGATCACGGCTGATCTCTCAGGTGTGCCAGTGTATGAAATTGAGATGAGGAGTGGAGAACTTCTTCACTGCTCATTAAGGCCTCATACGCACGAGTGTATCTTAAAAAATAAACAAAACATCGGGCCCAACGTCAGGGAAAAAATTGGCGTTTTTCGGCGTTATGCATCGTTGTTAGTGAGCATTAGTGAGCAACGGTGTCAATAGGCGTCTTTAAAAAAAAAATCCTCTGCTATTTTTCAACCTAAAAACGGCGGCGTCAAAAACGCCGGTTAACGCTGGTACGGCGTTAGGGAGCGTTAGTGAGCGATTTGCGGCGTCGGCGTAAAAAAAATGCCAAAACGTTACAGCCACAGAACGCGCTGGCCGTGAGTTTTAGTTTCAGCTCACTAACGCCGCCACCCTCTACAGCTCAAAAACGTTGGCGTTTTTATGGGGCCATTGACTAACATGGAGAGCTGCAAAAAACGCCAGAAAATGTCGGTGTCAAAAAACGTCCGTGTGTATGAGGCCCTTAGGCTGCATTCACACAGGGGCGACCGGACTCTGGCACGACTTTGCTAGGCAATTTCAGTGCGACTTCAGGGACTTGAGGCGACTTTACAACACGACTTTTGCCAGGCGACTTTGCCTTGACCAATCAGAGAAGGGAGGGAGGGGGTTGCCTAAAAGTAAATTCTATTCTTTATACTGTAAAGTCGCTTCCATGTAGATGGGGATCCGACTTGGAGGCGACTTCTATTGACTCCTATGGGCACAAGTCGGATAGAAGTCGCCTCCAAGTAGTACAGGAACCTATTTTGAAGTCGCTCCGACTTCAGTAGTGTATATTAAGACGGCTCCCATTCACTTCAATGGTATTTCAAATGTCAAGTGACTTGGGGCGACTTGAGGCGACTCAAGTCGGAGAGCAAGTCGCCCCTGTGTGAATGGGTACTAAAGGACACACCCGTCTGTCATTCACTTTTACACAGGCCGGTTTATGAAGGTGAGATCTGAGGATCTCACTGGCCATCTCTGTAAAATATCTCCGTCCCAGATTCTTCAGCCCAGGGGTGGAGAATCCGGGTGAGACGCTGCTGTGATGTGAGTAAAAAGGATTCTTTCTTCCTAATATCAGCACCAACGAGGCACTTAAGGACCGAGCTTCTTTTCGACATTGGGTATTTACAAGTTAAAATCATTTTTTTTCCTAGAAAATTACTTAACCACTTAACGTGAATCGCCGTATATATACGGCGGCTCCTTTAAGTGGAGGTATCGGGATTTAGCCTGCAACTGCAGATTATATCCCGGTACAGTTTTTTAAAACCGGCGGTCGGCTATCCGGCGATAACGGCCGATCCGACTCGGGAACGGCTCGGCCTTTATCCCCGGGGGCGGGAAGAGACACCCCCCCTCCTGCCGCCTTCCGCCGCTCTTCTCCAGCCTCCCGACCCACTGGGAGACCGGAGCTACAATCCGGCGCGTCCGCCGGTTAGAAGGAGACCTGAAGAGGGGTGTGGCCTGGACATGGCGCCGTGAACACACTATTTCCAGAGCTCTGCACGGACCGGGACCTCTTCAGCAGACTACAGTAGACCCAGGCGAACACAGCCCATGCCGGGTGAGCAGAAACTGACACAGAACCCCGGGGAGCTGCGGTCGGGTGAGATCACCTGGTACTTTCTGTGCCAGCACTCAGTAACAACGCCGACACCAGCGGCTGCTGGATCCTCCAAGATGGCGCCGCCATGAGTCGGGCAGTCCGGAGCGCAGGCGAGCGTGAAGAAGTCTCTTACAGCTGGCGGGACAGGTGAGCCAACCCCGGGGATCTCTCGCCCTCCCTCCCCTATACTGTTCCCTAGACCTGACTCTCCCGCTGACTCCACCGGCTCTGGAGCCTCTGGGATACAGCCGAGGGGGGACATAAGAGACATGCTGGCGGACCTTCCTACTCGCATGGATATTCAAGCCATGGCCGCCTCTATAGTGTCGGCCCTATCCAAGGAGCTCCACACCCTGAAGCAACAAGTGGATGGGGTCGAGGAGAGAGTAGAATCCCTTGAGAACGGGACAATAACAGTTAACGCCAGTTTAGACGCTCTGGAGGCAAACCAGGCTGCATACAGACAACAACTGATTGACATCCAGCTGAAAATTGATGATGGAGAAAACCGGAACAGGAGGAATAACCTCCGCCTGAGGGGTATCCCGGAGGCAACAATGGGGGCTGATCTGCGCACCAATGTTCTCCTGGAGCAGACCCCCACCGCGGCCTTGGAGCTTGATTGGGTCCACAGGGTGCAGGGCCCTCGCCCCGTGTCCCTGGGAACAGAGGACACTCCACCGCCCCAAGACGTTCTTTGCAGGGTCCACTTTTATTCCATCAAGGAGGAGATCCTGCGGAGGGCCTGGTCTCATGGCCCCATAGACTTTGATGGTGCTACCGTTAGGATCTACCCTGACGTTTCTCGGCAGACCCGGATGATGCGGGGCATGGTACACCCCTTACTGGAAACCATCAGGGAAGCAGGGGCCACTTACCGCTGGGGTCACCCCTTTCATGTAATTATACAAAAGCAAGGATCTCACTTCTATTTGCGTTCACTCACCGAGCTCCCCCAGGCATTTCACTTCCTAGACATGCCGCCCATCGAAGTACCGGGCTGGCTGGAGCCCCTCCTCAAGAAAGACACACCCGGCCCCCCGGTTCCACGCCCGCAGAGGTCCCGAAGGGCCAGGTCCCGCCGTTCGAGTGCGGATCCCCCTAGGTCGGACACCGGCCACCTCGGAGGACTAACAACCACCAAGTGAGACTGTAGCGGCAGCTGCCCCTGAACGGAGACTCTTTCCTGTCCACAGACACAGGCTTTGTTTACTAGAGGCATTTTAGGGTTCCCGCAGAGGAGCCATGGATCGTAGTAACTGGGTTGTCCCCTGCCCCCCCCATGGAGGTCTATATGCTCAATATCTTTGGCCAGGACTAGTGCTCCCTCCCCGAGCGGTCCCCCTTTTGGTCATAGAACAGTGGTGGATTTGGAGATGACCGTGGGGGGGCACGCTTGTGTATCTTCATGGACTTGGGCAGGCATCCACCGGGTGGAGGGGGGTTTATGAATGCCAGGGGTAATGATGTCATACTTGTGATGACCATTAATCTTTCCTCCCTACAGGTTGAGCATATCTGCTTGCTGGGTTCCCAGATGTGTGCCTCTCGCCCCTGGCCGCCTGTTAATTTGTTTATGGGGGGTCCCCATTAGACTGGGACCTCTGAATCAGTGCGCTATGTTTAGCTCGGGTCCCCCCTTTTTGAGGGGTGTTGGGACCGGCTAGGATGACACGGACGGGGCGCAGGGCGCACGGACGGGTAGTAGGAGGGAGGGGGGAGGCTTTGAGGGCCGGAGTGGCTGTGGGGGGCGGAATGTTTAGAGGTTATAGTTTATTTGATGCCTCTCCTGTTTGCATGTTTCAATGTTCTTTTCCTCAATGCCTGTGTCTAGCTGATGGCCATGTCCATATTCCTAAGCTCCCTAGGGGCAGACCCGTATGCATAACTCCCTTACGGCCTGGCATGTTGCTAGACTGCCTCTCATGTTTGTGTCCCTAAGTCCATGCATCTCTGCAGCTCTGACGTCTACTCTACCCACAACCCAAGTTAGGATTTTCTCCAAGTGGAGTTTCTCTTACTCCATTAGAGATTTTGGTAAAGTTTACCTATAGTTCATCTCTGCTACCTGAACCTCTGCTCTTTCTCTTTCCTCCGTACCCTCCCCCCCTCTTACCTGGTTCACCCCTCTCTCTCCTCCCCCCCCTTTTTTTTTTTTGTTCCCTCCCGTCCTTCCGCCCCATCTCCCGAACACTGCTATAAGTGGTCCACGTGACCCTGTAAAGATACACGACATGGCAGCGGGCACCATTACGTTTACATCGTTCAATGTGCGTGGCTTGGGCACCCCCGAAAAGCGTACCAGACTTTTGGCAGACCTTAAAAAGATTGGGTCACAAGTCGTGTTTGCCCAGGAAACCCATTTCAGGCATGACCGGGTCCCCAAATTGGGGAGCAGAGCGTTTCCCATGGTATACCACAATCCTTCTCCGATATCTAAGGCAAAGGGGGTTAGCATCCTTCTGGCACATTCGGTGCCTTGGTCTCTCTCTGCGGTGCGGCAGGACCCAGGGGGGCGCTACTTATTTGTCAAAGGTAAGATCGGGGACGTCTTGGTGACCTTTGTGAACATATATTTCCCCAATGTGGATCATGTTTCCTTTTTGCGCGGTCTAATACCGGACCTCTTGGAATTCCAGGAAGGACTTCTCATCTTTGGGGGTGACCTAAATTTCACAATGGACCCGGCCCTTGATACCTCACGGGGGGGTTCGCATATCTCTTTCTCCAGGCTTAAAAGCCTGAAGACCCAACTGAGCCTTTTACAGCTTGTTGATCCTTGGCGCATCCTACACCCAGCTGAGCGGGACTACTCCTTTTATTCAGCGGTCCATCAAACGTAATCCCGCCTAGACTATATTTTGATCCCCCATAGAGAACTTGTGAAAGTCCTGGCAGCCCGAATAGGCGACATTGTGATGTCGGATCATGCCCCCGTCCATCTGTGCCTCAAACTGGACTCCCAGGTTTGGAGCCCTCCCACTTTGCGCCTGAATGAGTCCCTGCTACAATCCCCTGAAATTCGTCAGAGGCTGACCAGGGCCCTCACTGACTACTTTGAACTTAATTCGGGCTCTGTGGACAGTCCACTCATGGTGTGGGAGGCGCACAAGGCGGTGATCAGAGGCATGTTTATTAAGATTGGTACCCGCTTAAAGAGGGAGAGGTCAGCACAGGTGGACACACTGATTGCGCGTTTGCGTCGCCTAGAGGGGGTACACAAAGCGAAGGCTGCCCGGGCGGTTCACGCTGAGCTCCTTAAGACTAGAGAGGAGCTTAATTCCCTGTTGTTCCATAAAGCAAACCAGAAACTGGCGTGGGCAAGACGGACCATGTATGAATTCTCCAATAAACCGGGCGCGCTTTTGGCGAGGGCACTCCGGGGCCCTCGCACACGGACCTTCATTCCGCACATTGTCACAGCTGCAGGGCAGAAACACACCAGGTCCGACGCCATGGCGAAAGAATTTTGCTCATTCTTCCGGGCGTTATATAATTTAGATCCATCTCCACCACCGGCAGCTGCCACGACACTAAACACCCGGATTCGTGCTTATATCGAGGCCTCGGGCATGCCGACACTCTCGGAAGAGGCCCTGGAGGAAATGGAGGCATCTATTACGGTGGAGGAGCTGGGGGCTGCTCTGGCTCAGACTAAGCCTAAGAAGGCGCCGGGGCCGTACGGCCTCACAACTGCTTATTATAGAGAGTTTTCAGCCACGCTTCTACCCCATCTGGTGATGGCACTCAATTCTCTGGCAGAGGGGAGGGAAATGCCGGTGGATGCTCTTAGGGCGTACATTTCCTTAATCCCTAAGGAAGGCAAAGACCCGGCGCAGTGTGGCAGCTACCGGCCAATTGCTTTGCTGAATGCGGACCTAAAACTGTTCGCGCGGGCACTGGCCAATAGGCTGATCCCCTTTATTCCAGACCTCATTCATACAGACCAGGTGGGGTTCGTTCCCTACGTGAATCACGAGACAACACGGTACGGGTCATCAACCTGATCCATGCAGCTCAGACCTCCAAACGACTGCTTTTACTGCTCTCTACAGACGCAGATAAGGCGTTTGACCGGGTCCACTGGTTCTTTATTCGAGCGACTTTGGAGCACCTAGGCCTTCAGACGTCGATGATGCGCTGGATATTTGCCCTCTATTCGCGACCTTCCGCAGCAGTTAGAGTCAATGAGACACGGTCAGACTTCTTCGATATCACGAATGGGACGAGGCAAGGTTGCCCCCTTTCGCCCCTAATATTTATCTTGACCCTTGAACCTTTCCTCTGCACGATCCGCGCTGATCCTGACATCGCGGGCTTCAGTAAACCTTCGAGACCTCATAAGGTGGCGGCCTTTGCCGACGACCTGATTTTTTTCATTGCGGACCCCCGCACCACCCTCCCAATTCTTATGCAAGCTCTTCAGACATATGGAGCGTTGTCGCATTTTCAAGTGAACTACAGCAAGTCCGCGGCCCTTAATATTTCGGTAGGCCCTGCAGTGATTGAGAGTATCCGCCCTGCTTTCCCCTTCCAATGGGTGGCCGCAGCAATTAAGTACTTAGGAACGACCATTACCGCTGATCTATCCAAACTTTATGAAGCCAACTATGAGCCGCTTCTTTCCAGGGTTAGGAGGGATCTCTTGCACTGGCACCCTTTGACTTTGACATGGTTTGGGCGGTGTAGTGCCCTCAAGATGACAGTCCTGCCGCGCATATTGTATATCTTACAAACCATACCCATATGGCTGCCTTCTCATTTCTTCTGAACACTCTCACAGGTGTTTAGGAAGTTTATCTGGTCGCATCAGAAGCCACGTCAGGCTCTGAGCAGGCTTTCACTTCCCAAGCACTCTGGAGTTGGCCGTGGCTCTCCCTGACCATCCCTAGGGATCTGGGGACCCACCCGACGTTGGGTAGCACCATTCGGGTGGCTCAGGAGACATTCCGGGTGACCACTATCTCTGGGGAACCCGGAGTTTGTGCCAGGCTTGCAGGGGTCGCAGTTTAGACGTCTCGTTGAGGGGGGATTTTCTCGCCTGACGGACTTCATGGCGTCCTCATCCACCATCCACCCGGATGTGGCCCATCTGGTAGACCCCCTCTTGACTTTATGAGTGGGTTACAGTTACGTTCATTTCTTAGACGTTCTGCTCGGCTTCCAGGCAGCCTCTCTTCCTTTGAGGCAATCTGTCATAGAGGCAAACCAGTTCGCCACTCCCTCTCCCTGATATACACCTCTCTGATCCAGCCGGCGGAGGACTACGTGCCCCCGTTCCTTGCCAGATGGGAGGCGGACTTGGCCCTGCAACTCACACCAGCCCAAAGGGGCAAAATCCTCTATTTCGCTCAAAAGTCCTCACTGGCTACTAGGATCCAGGAGGCGAGCTACAAGATCCTTACTCGGTGGTACAGGGTACCCTCCCACCTACACGCTATCTTCCCGCAGGTAACGGATTCGTGTTGGCGGTGCGGTGGGGGGAGGGGGACTATGGTTCACATTTTCTGGGACTGTCCCAAACTCCAACAGTTCTGGAGAGATGTCACGGGTCTTATCCAACAACTTACGGCTGTAGATCTTCACGCCAACCCTGCTGTGTGCCTGTTGCACCTGACAGAGAGACCGATCAAAAAATACAAAGCTTCACTGACGTTGCAGCTCTTGAATGCAGCGAAAGTATGCATCCCCCTCCGGTGGAAGGATCCTGATCCCCCCACGAAGGCTCTGTGGTTTGCTAGGGTTAACGCCCTCAGGGATATGGAGGAGCTTACAGCCACTCTCTATAACACGGAGGAGACCTTCAGGGAAACCTGGAGACCGTGGAATCACTTTGTGCACACAGACGCTTACATTTCGGAGGTGTCTTCAGCCTAGCTCGTGGTCGCTGCCCAACTCGGATGAGTTGGCATTTGTGTCTGCCACAGGAACCTGGGATGGGGGGCGGTTGGACATCCCCCCCCCCTTTTTTTTTTTTTCTCCCCCTTCCTGGTGTGCGCCGCGCTTCCCCTCTTGTTCTCCTCCCCAACTACCTTTCTACTTATCTCTTTCTGTAATACTCGTCAGGATACTATGCAAGCTTGCTAGCAGGTGTGCTGATGCCGCACCTTATTTAACTGCTTCCCGACCGCGCGCCGTCTTTTCACGGCGGCAGTCGGGGAGCTGGGCGCGAATCGCCGTAAATATACGGCGATTTGCATATTGGCCACCAGGGGACGCTCATAATGTCTTTCTCTATTCATCTTTCCATCAACCCCTCCTCTTGTTCTCCCCTTCGCGCCGCGTGTGGTCCTTCCCCCTCTTTTTTTTTTTTTCCCCCCCCCCTACAGGTTGGCGGGGGGTAGGGTCCAAGGACACCGTCTGTGTTTACGGTTGAGTAGGCTCAACCCGTCGCTGGTGCTCGATCCGACTTCTGTGGAGGCTTTACATTCGCAGACACACGTGTTTCACTAAGGTGCCAGAGGTCCAAAGGGACTTCCAGAGGAGGCACAATATCTCTCACCGACATTCG
>BLSH010448438.1:354010-370742 GCA_018402905.1 Glandirana rugosa | reverse complement strand
GTTTCTCCTTAAACGGAGATACTGTCCATATGGTATGGATTTTTTTAAAGTTGTAGGATGAAAACTTTCCGCGTGCAAAATTGTATTGCCAGCGGTGCTTTTTCTGTAGAGTTGGCTTTTTAATTTTCCATCCTCGCTTTTACAAATTGCAACATCTAGAAAAGTGACAATTTTTTGGTCAAAAACTGACGTGAATTTCAAATTGAAATTATTGTGGTTTAGGAGTCCCAAAAATTGAACAAGGTCCTCCCTGGATCCATCCCAGATGACGAAGACGTCGTCTATGTATCTGAGCCACACTGAAATGTGGCTCGTATACTCGACAAGGTCCTCGTCACCGAGGAGGGATTGCTCCCACACCCCCAGGTAAACATTGGCGTAGGATGGGGCACAACAAGTCCCCATCGCTACGCCCTGCACCTGGAGGTAGTGGGAGCCGTCGAATGTGAAAACATTGTGATATAAAATATACTCTAGACCCTTGAGAAGGAATTCCACGAGTGCTTCATCATGCGTGAAACCTTGATGTAGCACCTTCTGCACAGTTGCTAACCCCTTTGAGTGGGGAATGGAACTATACCATGCTTCTATGTCTATGGTGACCAAAAAAGTTTCTGAAGATATAGCTAGATCCTCCAATAGTTTTAAGAAGTGGATAGTATCCTTCACAAAGGAAGGTAATGATGTAACATATGGTTGGAGATATGCGTCAATCACTCTACTTAAGTTTTCGGATATGCTGCCATTCCCTGAAATGATAGGTCTTCCTGTGGGAGCGAGGGGATTTTTATGTATTTTCGGGAGGCTATAAAAGGTCGGCACTCTTGGATATTTAGTTCTCACATACTCATACAGATCTCGATTTATTATACCTCTACCATATGTTAGGTCAATCATAGTATAGAACTCCTCATTGAATTTATCAATGAGGGTTCGAGGAATGGATCTATACCACTCCTTATTTAGGAGGATATTTTCACACATAATTTTGTAAAATACATTATCCATTAGCACTACATTGCCACCTTTATCTGATGGCTTTATAGTGATACTCTGGTTTTTTGCCAAGGATTCTAAGGCGGCAACTTCTTTAGATGAAAGGTTTTCAGGGGGGGATTTTTTGCACTGCAAACTGCAGATCTCCTTTAGTGTTTGTTTCAAAAAGGTCACTATATTGGGGTTAGTGTTCAAAGGGGGAAATTTTGAGGAGGGTTTTTTAAAACAAATGGTTGGATTGCATGTGGTCTTGTTTACTTCCTCCAAGATTTGATCCAAATCGATCTGGTCGATGAGGTCTATGGTATTATTTTCCTCAAAAAGCAGAGTTAAATCTTTTAAGGCTCTAAATTCACGCATACTGTATTGCGACCAATCGGTATTGTCCAATTGTTTACTGTCTTTGGCATAGGTGCACTTGAGTAGGAGTTTTCGTGCGAAGAGCTGTAAGTCTTTGATGGTCTCAAAGATATCAATGTTCTGTTGGGGGCAAAAAGATAGTCCCCTGGTGAGGACTGCTTCCTCCGCCGAGGACAATACATATGATGATAAATTTATTACATTTAATTGTCTGTTTGTACCCGAATCACATAGGGATCCAGACCCTTCCCTCCTTTGTTTATCGCTGGGGAGCAAGCTCCCCGTGCGGAGTTTAAAGACTTCTGAGTTGAAGGTTTACCACGATTGTTTATGGGAGGATTGCGTAGGTTGTAACCGCAGTTCTGGGATCCAGATGCATCTGATTGTGATGAATCTGATTCCTCTCTCCCTGTAGCCCGAGGCTCAGATGTATTGGCCTCTACTGATGCCAATGTGGTGGTGCTTTGTGCATAATCTGAATCTGTGTCTGTTACTCGTTTCCATTTATTTTGTATTGCAGAGCCTTTTGACCCACGGCCCCCTCTGCGTCGCCCACGATGTGGGAGGCCACGGTTATTGGAGTATCTAGTATGAAATTCTTGAGTATCATACAGTTGTTGGTCCCTTGTTTGTAGTGGTCTACCTAGATGACATCCTCATCTTCTCCCCCTCCCTAGAGGAACATCGCCAGCACGTAAAATGTCATGCCAGTGTGTTTGTTATAATCTGTTTCCACATGAGAGAACTCTCCTGCACAGCAGCATGTCTCTTACCTTAGAAGCTACTGTCCCCGGCTGCTAATCCTGAGCAGGAACACAGATGTCTCTCCTCCAGCCAATGAGAGTGGGGGTGGGGTGTGGTCTGGGGAGAAGGCAAACTAGAAGCTCTGGACTGGATTACTGAGCTCAGCTGAGGCCCTAGGAGACACAAGGTGAATTGGACCTGGATTCTGTTTCCAGGCTTTTGTGCTTGTACATGCTGGATTTTTCAATGAGAGCAGGGAGCCATGGGCCCCCGGAGCTAAATATGGGGTTGCAATGGCAACTCCTGCACCCCTTCACACTACGCCCATGCGTGGTTCTGTGTCTATCTGTAAAAAAGAAAAATAATCAAGGTTCTGGGCCTGGTTTTACATTTTTTTTTAATTGAGTGAAGAGAAGTGTTGAAGGGGGTGGCCATTTAAAGGGATGGAAATGCATGGGGATTTTGGGTGGAGTGTGTCAAGGAGCATCAAGGTGTGCATTGGGGAAAAGTAGCTCAAGGATAGAAGTATGGAAGGGAGGATGGTAGAGGGGTATTAGGGGAGGGAATGTAAAGCGAAGGGCCAGAGGATAAAATTATGGTTGAGGGCAGGTAAGGTTGAAAACTAGGGGGAACTGGAGTAAGATAGAAAAAAAGGAGTTAGATGGGTGTTAATATGATTGAAAAAAGGGGGTTGGCGTGGGGAGAAAGAAACAAGAGGTGGGACAGTAACATAAGAGAGGAAAAGATATGAGGAGGAGAGAAGGAACTAAGAGTCTTAGAATCCCTCAGATCGGTACTGGTGTTCAGTGCTGGAGATCAGGGATCTCCATGGAGTAGGGTTTTACTCTCATCCAAGAATTTAAAGTCAATCCATTTAGTTTGAGGTTAATTTTGATACAATGCTTGAGGTCCTGGCCGCAACTCTGTTCTGGTTTGGCTGCTTCTTATGTAAGTTAAGCTTACTACTTATACATAATGTTTTATACCTGAGGTGCTGCCATCACTCTCTCTGGTTGGATTGGCTGCTTTTTATGCAAGTGCATCTTGCACAATTGTTTTATACGTTTGTTTTTTTTTAGATATATCTTGGTTCACCAATAAATACTGCACCATGAGATTTTTATCTTTTTGTCATTGGTGACTCTGAGTCTATCGGTTCACAATCCAGATTTCTTAACATATTCTAAAGACAGTTCCTTGGATTGAATAGAGGTGGATAGTGTGGGCAAAGGATGACTACAGACCTCTGAACTTGGATCCTGAGTATTATGTCTTATTTGCTGTTGGTGTTATTCTGCTATTGGTGAAGGCTGCGCTGGGTGACTGGAGCACTGGATTTGGAGATCATCTGAAATATATCACCTTGAATTTTTTACACAAAGACTCACCTTGAACTTCCTTTTCATGTTTGTTTTTGAGTATTTTTTCCCTTCAGTGTATTATTAGAACACTTCAGGTGTTTTATATTTGTTGTGTTAAGCGCTGCAATCTTTTCTTATTTTTGGTATTTTAGCGGCTACTTTCACCAATATCTTCGCTGACAATATCTTAATTTTTAATCCAGTAAATCCACATTGAGAAATATTTATAATTTTTTTGAGGGAGGAGATAAGGAGATCCTCAATCTGTCTGATATTTACCACCTTGCATATCCACATGGATATCGTATTGGGGTTCAAAGTCTCACCACTTGAAGGGAATGCAAGTTTTAGTAATGTTAAAGCAGAGTTTCACCCACATTTTTCACTCCTCACCATGCAGCACTAATGTGCATCCTTAACCAGTTGCCGACCAAGCCATAGCCGAATGATGGCTACAGCGTGGTCAGATAATTGCAGGCGGGCGTCATATGACGTCCTCCCAGAATCGCTCCCCCCTGGGGCACACACCCGGGAATGTCCATGACCGTCGGGTCTCCCAGACCCGGCGTGTCACGGGTCAGGGTAAAGGGCCAATGACAGCGGTCCTTTACCATGTAATCACTCCGTCCAATGACGGAGTGATCACTTGTAAACAAGCTGAAGCATGTCCGGTTCAGCTCCTCCCCTCTCATCACACCAATCAGTACAGTGTGTGAGAAGAGGAGGGAGGCAGTGCAGCAGCGATGTGGGCTGGATCTGAAGTGCCCACAGTGCTGATCTGTGTCCATCCCTGGCTCATCCATCTATCCCTGGCTCACCCATCCCTTGCTCACTCATCCCTGGCTTATCCATCGGAGGCTGATCCATCTCAGGCTCATTCATCCCTGGTTCATCCACCCCTGGCTCATCCATCCATCCCTGGCTCAGCCATCCCTGGATCATCCATCTCTGGCTCACCCATCCCTAGCTCATCCATCCCTGGCTCATGCATTCATCCCTGGCTCATCCATCCCTGGCTCACCCATCCGTGGCCCATCCATTCGTGGCTCATCCATCCATCCCTGGCTCATCCATCTTCCATCCCTGGCTCATATATCCACATCTATGCTCCATCCCTGGCTCATCCATCCACATCCATGGTCCACCCCTGGCTTATCCATCCACATTCATGCTCCTTTCCTGGCTAATCCATCCACATCCATGCCACTACAGTACCCATCAGTGCCTCACGTTTCCATTGTCCTGGTGCTCCAGGACCTTTAAAAGTGTAAAAGGTAGTCTAGAAATTGTATGTGTATTTTATGTCCCTAGAATGTCTTATGGTGCTCCCTGCATGTTGGGCCTCTGTATGTGGCCAGGATGTGTCAAGTCTCACACATGTAGTATCGCCATACTCAGGAGGAGTAGCAGAATGTATTTTGGGGTGTAGTTGCAAGAATGCATATGCTGTGTGTGAGAAATAACCTGTTATTATGTCAATTTTGTGGAAAAAAAAGAAGAAAAATCTTCATTTTGAAAGAATTGTGGGAAAAAATTACTACTTCAAAAAACTCATTATGCCTCTTACTAAATAGCTTGGACTATCTACTTTCTAAAAAGGTATCATTTGGGGGATATTTGTACTGTTCTGGCTTGTTAGGCCTCATACACACAGACGTTTTTACTGCCGTGTTTTTGAGCTTTTTTTACAGCTCCATGTTATTCAATGGCCTCATACACGTACTGACGTTTTTGAACTGTAAGTGGCACAGGCATTTTAAGCTGCAAAAAAAAACAGGACCAGTGCGTTCTGAGGCTCCAGCGCTAGAGCTGTTTTGCCGCAGACGCTGGTAAAAGCTCAAAAACACGGTTTAACCTCCCTGGCGGTATGATTATTTCAGATTTTTGGTGCTGAAAGCGGTACGATTATTTTGCATGAAAATTTGGCGTTTTATATTGCAGGCCTGTAATTCTTAGGAATAACTCACTTAAATCTGTCCAAACAAGAGTCTAGTAGACATCCCGGGTATGATAAAGTTTGAAAAATGAAATCATAAATTATAATATAATAAATAACTAAAAATAATTATCAAAAATAATAACGTAATAGTAATAAAATTTATTCAATAATGTAATCAAACCAAAAACACTGAAATTTGCTCAGTTGCAGAATTGTCGCTGTCGTCACTTTCAGTTTCTGATAATAAATTTCCCCACAAATCAGTATCACTCAATTCTGCAAATGATTCTTATTTACTATCGCTGTTTTCTAGCTGATCAAAAACCACTTTTGACATAAAGGGACACTTTTTGGTTGCTATGGACATTCTCATGTTTCCAGGCAGAAAGAATGACATATATAATATAAAAGTGCATTCAGGGCACTGGACAAACCACTAGGGACAAAGGGGATGTGAAATGATTTCATACAGTAATGTAATCTATAAGATTACAGTGTACTGTATGTGCTGTGTGTGTTTCACTTTTTGAATTTCCCGCCGGTCTCCGTCCCCGTGCGACACGACGGTCGCAGGTAATGGAGCCCGGCACACAGAGGCATCGGGCGGAGGACACAGCCCACAGACACGGCGGGGGACATCGCTGGATTCAGGGGACAAGGTGAGTAACGCTGCCTGGATCCAGCAATGCAATCCCGAGTGTGGCTCGGGGTTACCGCTAATGGTACTGAAATTCCACCCCGAGCCACACTCGGGATTACCGCCAGGGAGGTTAATGTTGTATACACAATATAAGAGCCCATTGATTTGAATAGAAGTCAACCAGAAGTCATCCGACTTCTGGTGAGGACTGGCAAAGAGGCGGACAACCGCCCCAGACCATCCCGTTCATGGGCGGAGCCAGTCATCTCACCACTCCCTCCCATCCATTGCTGACATGAATGGGGAGCGGGGAGGCAAAAACAGATCACCATCCCCGCTGCATCAAAGGCGCCCAAGTACCCACCTATAGACCCACCCCAGATATCCATCCGCAGCAAGTGGGGATGGAGACAGGTGCACCTGATTTAAATATACAAGCAAAAATTGTGAACCCTCCAACAGACGGGATTTTGAGGCATACACAGTCTGGGTACACACAAACACAGTGAATAATATAGTAAATATGGTTTATTGATACATAAATATACAGAATAAAAGAAGCCTGAACACAGACTCAAGCATAAATAAAACTGGTGGACCACATAGACAAGACATGACAAAAACACTGAACAGAAACCTATGGTGTGGTCGTAGATCTCCTGAGGTTGGAAATGAAACAAGACTGCAATACATCCAAACATCCAACGCGTTTTGAGATGTTAATGGTGAGCTCTTCTTCAGGGATGCTGAGTGTGATGCAGGAGGAGTTCCTTTGCAGGCAGGTAGGTCCGACAGATCACCATATGAGCTCCCAAATTTGGGGGAGACTACGTCTTCATAACCAGTAAAAAAAATAGTAAAAAAATATGATATATAATGTAATATTCAAATTAAATTAGGGAATGCCTATCCTAGAGCTGGCTAGGCTGTATACCAGGCATCCTCAAACTACGGCCCTCCAGCTGTTGCGGAACTACACATCCCATGAGGCATTGTAAAACTCTGCCATTCACAGACATGACTAGGCATGATGGGAATTGTAGTTCCTGAACAACTGGAGGGCCATAGTTTGAGGACCCTTGCTGTACACTGTCTGTGACGGCAGCCAAGAGGTATGAGTGAACGGCCCGATTGCCACGCAGAATTACAGCCACTTGGGATTGAGCCTGAAGGAGGACAGAGGAAAAGGCCCACGTGGAAATGTCCGAAGTATGGGTACCATTTATGCAAGTATGTTTAGCTCAAGCTTGCCATGGGCTATTACCCACACTCCATATGGTCTGATGAGGGGGGAAGAGGAAAAAGGGGGCCGGACATGGACCAAACTACGAGCCAGCTAGGAGTGCTAAATATGAACCATATCAATGGCACAACAGTGCCTCGTTCCAAAACGGGATGACTGCCCATGAGCACTGATTTAAACATACACCTCCACATGACCCTATTGAAACCCATCACAAAGAAAAAAACATCAATAATAATAATGCTACAATATCTCCAGACAGATATCTATATCTGTGTTTATATCAGTCTCCCATCGGCGGTCTGCTGTGCGGACGGGGGCTCTTCCTTTCTATCCTGCAGCAGGTAGCTATATTATGCACCATTGTTGTTTTATGACATATAGTCTTTATGCTGCTCCGTCGGGAGCCCATCTAGGGGCCACGATGGCGGCAGTATGGTGGTGAGTGAGATATATATTGATGAGTGGTTGCTATTTTTGCATAAAACAGGTGGGCCCGCCCTCTGTTGGCAGTCGGAGGTCTGGTGGCTGGACGCAATTGGAGACCCCTCTCTGTGAATAGAATATGGGATTAATGATGATTATTATTTACATTAGAACCTGAAGTACACGGGGCTACCCTGAAGAAGCAGGAATCTGCGAAATGTCAGCTTATAGCCCTACGCTTCATGTTCAAGTTCATGTTTTTATGTATCGTTCCAATGGAAAATTGTTTTTTTTTATACAATGTGATAAATACATTTTGTATGTTTTAATATAATTTTGTCTGATCGTTCACTGTATGGAGGGTGTCCTGAAAAATCCCTAAGTTTTAACTGCAGGCCCTAGCAGTTTGTCTAATGGTTTATTCAATATTGCTTTACCAAACGGGATGTGGACACTGCCCCATACTGGTCTAGGAATTAGTTCACATCCATATATGTATGTGATGCTGCACAAATAGAAAACTGGGCATAGTTTACAGCATACCTTTGTTACATTGCACATTGCATGAGTATTCTAGGGGTATTTTTATCCGAAAAGTCATATTTTGGCTGGAACACCGCTTTATGGAGGTGGCAGAGGATGGATTTTTTGAAGGGAGTGGTCAAATAGTGTAGAAAGAAAAAGACTGGATGATCTGGAATAGTAAATTTGTGAATTTTTGAGAGCTTTCCTTGACCGTGTTCTAGAAGGGTTTCATTTTCAGGCAAGTCCAGAAAATATGTATAATCGTGTTAGAACCACAGCGCCAATATTTGTAGGATATCTCCAAGTAGGATTTGTGAATGACCATTAGTATCTATTTACATTTAGATAGGAGATAGTTTCTTGGAGTTTAGCACTGATGGAGGATCTCAGCATGAGTAAGAGGATCATTTGGTGTTGTTCTGGTGGAAAGCATTTGTAAAGATTTTTCATGCATTGTTAGAGGTACCAGACTATCTGACAGGACTTCAGCTTTGAAAGGTGTATATAAGGAATGTAGAAGGAGTGTCTGAGTAGACTTGTGTCTGTAAATAATGTTTCAAAGTCAGTACGGGGTCTTGAAAATGTTGCTGGTGATGATAGGGAAGAAACAAAGTGCCTTAGTTGTAGGGATTTCCAGAGATTGAAATAAAAAAGGCCAGAAGTGGGTATCAGAACCTCATTGGAGGGTCACTGACTAGATGAAGTAAGGTTTGAAAAATACTTTTGTATGTTCCGGAGCAGACCTTCAAACCAGCCCAGTGGAAACCTGTAGAGGGGGAGCATTGTTCTCTGTATAGAAGCAGTGGTTCTTCTACAGAGGTCCAATATGCCCCCTGCTGAATCAGACCTCTAGCTCAGCAATCAGCAAAGTGCGTGCCCCTTGCTGATTGGAGAGCTCTGGCTTTGACTCAGCAGGGAACTTCTGCAGAGAGACGACCACACACATAGCAGGAGTCCTTCTCTGCAGCAAGCAGGCATTGGACAGGCTTTTCTACTGAAAACTGAATGAACAGTTAGAATTTGCATGCCTTTTACTTTGATGCACCTAGAATGTATTTAGCTGATTTAAAGGGTTAGTTCACCTTGATCAAAAAATACCCTATACAATCCTTAATTACATAGTCCAAAACTAATCAGCTTTACAAACTATGCTTTAATGCTATTTCTATAACCATAGGCCATTTTTAAAATGAGTGAAGTCTGCTCAAAAAACTTCTGCAAGCCTTCCAAGCTCCGTCCAGTCTTATTTCCAGAATGAGCAGTGGTTAAAACTGATGTGCACCCTAGTGGTACAGGCATGTTTGCCATCCTTTTCCCAATCCCTGCACATGGTCAGAGTGCTCTCCTGTCACTGTGTTTGAGCTGAGCGACTGCAACAGGAGAAAGAGCACACTGCGCATGTGCGGGCTCACCAGAAGCAAGGCTTTCGCTCCTCTACCGCTATGGGTGTGCTCATCCTAATGGCTACTTGGTCCTAAACAGAAGACAGGATGGAGCTTGGAGAACTGTTTTGGGAGGTTGGGGGATAGGCTTCACATATTGCAAAAATGACCTACAGGTATGGAAATAGCATTAAAGCATACTTTTAAAGATGATTATTTTTTAGGGACTACATTGAGTGTGTTTGTTTGAGGTGAACTGAAATTAGGCTTTTAAAAAAGTAGCCTATGCAACTTTTTATATGGGATAATACTAAATGAGAGACAATGACAATTTGAGGTCTGGCTACACATAAAAAAAAAAAAAATAGAGTGACATTTGCTATTGCATGAAAAGAGTTTTATTTATTTTCACTATTTTTTTAAAATGAGTATTCCCTTTAATAATTGTGTGTTGGTCGTGCGGTAAGGATGAGAAACCAAAGGCTATATCACAAGATTAATATTCTAGCATTTTCATAATATGTAAAGAAGGACTGACTGGGCATGATCAGCACGCACTTATCTTGTTGATTATCAGCAAAGAAAAAAAAATATTTTACATTTTCTCTCTTCTGTCTCTAATGGCCCTATACATCACATTACATGGCATTTTCAGTTCAATCATTGCTACTGCAATCTTCTTAGTTTCTTTGTGTCCATTCTAAAAATGTTGTTAACAGCTTCCTGCCAATTCTTCAAATGACCCCAAATACACAAGTGATAATCATGTCTCATTTCCTGAGTGATTTACCCTGAAGAACAATGCTCGTTCTTATAGAATGTTATTACAATGTGAGAGTGAAGAAATCACCTTTTTGGATATTCATACAAAGCAATAATAATTATGATAATGGAAGTGTACTGCTATGTCAGACACCTCCATACAGAAACAGCTAAACTTTCAACCATCTGTAGACTAGATTGCTTTTCAGGGCATGCAAGATAGTGCACACTACCATGGAACCGAAGGAAGTGAGCTCACATGTGAACAGGTAAAGTGGGATACACTGGGATGTGGATTCAGCTGGTGGTCTATCAGGGAGCATCTTGTGAAAGCTTGGACTTAGAGGCAGAGTGACACCAAGTCACAACCCCCTGCTCAAACATATGGAGACTAACTCCAACTGGAGGTAAACTGTGTAGGAGCATTCATGCAGTGTTGGCAGAGAAAAGAATAATGCTGTGGAGATAAGGGAAACTTGTAAAAAAAAACTAAGGGTCAGGGCAGGTGGAAATAGCCAAGATAAGTACACTAGAAGTCAGTCCAAACAGGCAAGAAGAAACGTTGCTTGGGAGCCGGACACTGGAAGAGAGATTATTTAAATGAGCGCAGCCCCTTTATGAGGCCCATTGCATCATTGGTCTTGACTCCAGCCTAGAAAACTAGAAGCACTGCAGGCTGAGAAAGAGGGTAAGCTTGGCAGTACAGGACAAGGAAGGAAAGTAACAACAACTTTAGCGAACTGAGCTATCTTACAGGAATATACAGAAGCAGCCTCCTGTAAAAGAAGCAGACAAAAACTCTCCAGTGTGTCGAAACTTTACTCTTTTGAAAAACTGCAGGAGCCTACTGCTACTTTGCTTCTTTGGCTGTCCTCTGTTCACTCCAGGGCCTGGTGACAGTGCACTCTCTGATTACACTCATGGGTATTCGCACCTTCCACCAACTACTAAGTCTCACCGCCTCCCCACAAATTAATTTTTTTGCTACCTCCAATTGGCCACATAGTTGAGTCGTTAACCCGGAATCTTACTTTCTCGAGCACTATTACAGGCTTTGAATCCCTTTGTAAATATGTTGCGATTACCAAAGGCGCGTTATCCCTGATGTACTCATCCATTCGAGGCCACATTTCCGATAACATTCTGTCTTACTGTAGACCAAAATGAGACCCATCCATTGGTAACGTCCAAGCCCTTGGAAATTCATACAAGGTCCTCTCACAATGGTATTTCATGCCAGTGCGTATTGCTAAATATGTCCCTAATTCCAGGCCCTCGTGCTTTCGTGGCTGTGGGGTTGATGGTGACATGCTCCACATATGGTGGCCCTGTTTAGCTGTGTATCACCTATGGATTAGGGTGTATAATATGATTCTATTGCTTACGCAAATTAATGTCAGGAGAAACCCGGGTGAAGCTCTACTCCACAGATCAATAAAACATGTGCCACAATGGTCTTGAATCTTGATCTCCTTTATTTTTATGACTATGAAGCAAACCATAGCCCACACATGGAAATCTCCTATCCTTAGTTTTGAGGAGGTTAAATTCAGCATACAAGTCTTTTTTATTACAGAAAAACTCATTCCAATCCTGGAGGCCAAACATGATAAATTTCTTTCCATCTGGCAGCCCTGGCTCGATTACCAATCAGTCTCTCATTTTACTACACGGTTGTTTCGAGAGCTTATGATAGTAGTCCTCTTAACAGATCCTAGATTTTGGGAACAAACTGCTGTCAACAGTGGCAAAGTTCCTTTACCTGCCAACCTTCGCACTTCCTTTTTTTCCCTTGTTTTAAGTGTCCCTATCCCGTTTTCCCTCTCTCGCTTGAGGGTCCCTTTTTCCTTACCGCAAATTCCAAGCCACCTGGTCCCTGTCTACAGTACTTGATTATTAGCTAATCTGCTGGGCCTGTTTACCAACATCTATTGCATGTGATCTTTGGCTGACTTTGGGACACACCTGTATTTGTATGTTTTCCGGCTCCTCATGGCCTACTCATCTTCTCTGTTGCTCAGGTTCCACCCTTATTTCATATTTCTTTAAAGAGGAGTTCCGGCCGAAATATGACTTTTAAGATAAAAATACCCCTAGAATACTCATGACTCGTGCAATGTAACAAAGGTATGCTATGTCCAGTTTCTATTTGTGCATCATTGTTTTCTTATTTTGTGAAGTTCCTGCACAGCGCGGCCATCTCCAGCATGGGCATCTGAAGCCGCAGTGTCCTTCTTCCTGGATTCTGTGCATGCTGGCTACCCAGCATGCATCTGCTGATCTCGCACATGTGCAGTGCGGAGCAATCTTGGTTAGCTTGACATGACACGGCTCCAGTAACATTTAGCATTGGCTTCTATGGGAAACCTTGGTCAGCTTGACATGGCACTTGAGCAGTGCCATGTTAAGCTGACCAAGATTTCCCATAGATGCCAATGTTAAATGTTACTGGAGCCATTCCATGTCAAGCTGACCAAAATCTCCTAGGAGCCAATGCAAAGCCAGAAATGACATACGGCGCCGCGGCCCCTAAAGGAGGAAGTGGAATTAGATATAGGCATAAATCAGGTAAGTGAACAGAAAAAAAAATTGCCAATTCATTTTAAGGACGCACATCAATGCTGCATGGTGAGGAATGAAAAATGTGGGTGAAACTCCGCTTTACAGCTGCTTTTGTATGCTCTTACCAACCCCTGCATAGGTGTGTTCTATTTGTTTTTAGGCTGTCCCATGACTTAATTGGTATCATATGTGTTTGATCCTATCCATGTATGTGCCGTATTATTTTCTTTTCAATACAATCTTTGTTAATGAAAAACTAAAGGAGCCACTGCCATTCAACCCCTTCCCAAATCCTTTATCACTACGGTGTCCTGTAATAATATAGGGGCAGGTGGGAGCAAACACCGCATTCTAAAAGGGACATGCTATCTGACATACCTTGAAATGTTGGAAGTCAGAGGCACCCATTATCTTCAAGAGAGCAAAGTTTTAACACAGGTAATTCACTATGTTAATGTTAATGTCGTGAATACGGTGATGATTGCTGTCTGACTTTCATTTCCCATGCGCTTCTGATCCCTGTCATGGAGATCCTGGGAGTCCGGTAATTAGGGCGTGTGACTAATGTCCTTTCTGGTGAAGGATCTTTGAAATCACCCTCTGTTTTCTAGTCAATAATCTACTGTCAACACACATATTTGCTAATACAATTGGATGGACTATTAAAACTATTTTCATTTTTATGCATGTGCTTTGCAATACTGTCACGTATAATTTGATGTACGTACTATTGAATCAATTTGCACTTTTATGGTTGTGTTCTGCAACACTGTCACATATTGATTGCATTTTTGCTGCTGTTTATTGCTGCTTTTGCACTAATGTTTTTTGCACAAATGTTATTTGTTGCACAATTGCACTTTATTTATACCAGCTGTCGTATCATTGTACTTTACTTTACATTGAATCATTTTACATATTTTTTGCACCTTATGTGAGTGCGGTTTAATATTTAATCTATTCACATTTTTGGACTCATTAGTCTATACAACCAGCAGCTCCGTATATTTCATATCATCTGTTGCGCGGGTCTGGAATTTTATAATTCTTTTTTGATAAATGTAATGTTATGCACTTGGGGGCTAAGAATATGCATACATCATACATACTAGGGGGAGTATAACTGGGGGAATCCATAGTGGAGAAGGATCTGGGGGTTTTAGAAGATCATAAGCTTAATAATAGCAAAGTCCCTTCTTGTATAAAGAGAGGTATGGACTCCAGAGAGAGAGATATCATTTTATCCCTGTACAAATCATTAGCAAGACCTCATCTGGAATATGCAGTTCAGTTTTGGGCACCAGTTCTCAAAAAGGATATCGAGGAACTGGAGAAAGTGCAGCGAAGGGCAACCAAAATGATGAGAGGTATGGAGGAGCTCAGCTATGATGAAATATTAGAGGAACTGAATTTATTCTCTCTTGAGAAGAGGAGATTAAGGGGGATATGATCAACCTATACAAATACATAAGGGGTCCGTATAGTGAACTTGGTGTTGAGTTATTCCCTGTAAGGTCATCACAGAGGACAAGGGGTCACTCTTTACGTCTAAAGGAAAAGAGATTTAATCTAGAACTACGGAAAGTAGACTCACTCCAGAGGTGGTTCTGGCCAGCTCAGTAGATTGCTTTAAAAAAGGACTGGATCATTTCCTAAATGATCATAATATAACCGAGTACTAACAGATACACCACTGACTGCATCCATAGGTCTACCCTTGTCCAAGTGGCAGCTCACTTCTGCTGATTACTACTAGTGATATTGTTTACATCAGCAAATTCTTGGATATAATCTCTTATCATTCCCTCAAATAGTTTACATAATATTGATATTGGGCTGACAGGTCTATAGTTTGCAGGAATATATCTCTGCCCTTTTTTGAATATTGGTACCAAGCAGGCTTTTCGCCAATCAGGTGGTATCATTCCTGTCAGTATGCTGTCCATGAAAACTAGGAATTGCGGTCTGGCTATAACCTGAGTTTCTTGAGGACTCTTGAATGCAAGCCTGGTGATTTGTTTGTGTTAAGCCTTTCTAGTCTTTTCTGGACACCGGCTTCTGTAAGCCACAAAGTTACATCCTGTGACATGTTACTAACAATACACTCATGGTTGTTATACCCCTCCTTTTCCTGTGTAAAAACTGAGGAGAAGAAAGCATTTAATACAGTTTCCTTCTCTTTGTCATCTGTAACCAAATTCCTCTCATCCCCCTTTATGGGGCCAATGTGCCCTGACCTCGTTGACACTGATCACTGACATCTGTGATCAGATCTGAGTCATTTGTAATTAATAGATCTAGTAATGCATCATGTCTATTTGGGGAATCCACCAATTTGACACTGATCACTGACATCTGTGATCAGATCTGAGTCATTTGTAATTAATAGATCTAGTAATGCATCATGTCTAGTTGGGGAATCCACCAATTTGGACATGAAGTTGCCCTGTAGGACATTTAAGGAATGACAGGCCTTTAATGAGTGAGCTGTTCCTGCTGCCCAGTCAATATTGGGATTGTAGAAGTCCCCCATTACGATGACATTTGCCTGCCTCAATGCTATTTCTAACTGTGAAAGGAGATCCAACTCCTCCTATTCCTTCAGGTTGGGGGGACTGTAACACACACACACTATTTGTTTCCTACTTGCCTTAGAAGTTCTACCCACATGGATTCCAACCCCCCCCTTGCCCCATCCCTGATGTCATTCCTCTCTTCCACCCGTATATCGTTCTTGATAAAGAGGCACACCCCTCCCCTTCTTCTACCCTCCCTGTCCCTCTGATACAAGGAATACCTCTGAATATTTGACAGCCAGTTATGTGAGCTGTCAAATCAAAATACTGTTATTCCCACAAAGTCCACATCCTCCTCATGTAACAACAGCTCTAGTTTCTCCATTTTGTTAGTTAGTCTCCTAGCATTTGTGAACATGCCCCTCAGTTTTGTACGGGTGCATATTATTTTCTCCTTAGGTTTTCTGAGGCTGCAATTTTGAACTGTCCACTCATTCATCCCAGGATTAGATGTTATGGGTATATTATCACTAGTTGTTAGTAAAAGGACTTGCCAGTGTTCCTGGCCGTTTCCACGGTGGTGCGCACACCCCCGTGCACGTTCGCGCGCTCCCGTGCGCACCCGCGTGCGCACGCCTGTGTGCGCGCACGCGCCGGAAACGGCGCCAAATGGCGCCTATTTAAACTCTGGAGGTCCTGCACCAAGTTGCTGCTCGTTCTACAGCATTCCAGACCTGTGGGCCTCAGCTCCCTACCTGTTCCTGTGTTTCATCTGTTTCCTGTCGACCCGGCTTGCCTTGACCTGTTGTCCGCTACCTGCATCGACCCCGGCTATCCACGACCATCCCCTTGTCTACTCCTCTGTACCTCCGCTGCCCGCCCGTTAACGAACCTTTGCCTGAACTTGACGATCCGCTTGCCTAACCCTTTTGTACCTCTCTGCCTGTCTCCTCATCTGTTCCCCTACCAGCACCTATCGGCCCCAGCTACGTCCATCGCCTGTTGTCCAGTTCCGTTCGGCCCAGCTGTCCTTTGTCTACTTTGTGTCCTTGTCCATCCCTCGACTCCGGGTGTCCAGACCTTACGACATCTTGCTCGTCGTTGAACCACGTCCTGGAGGTCTCAAATTTATCCGCGGTAAACCGCGGCAAAGGCCGCGCACGCGCGTGTGTCCGCACGCGTGCGCCCACGCGTGCCCTCGCGCGCTTGCACGTGCCCCCACACGCGTGGTGGCACCTTTGCCGGTCCTTGTGACCGTTCAGGAAAATGATTGTTG
>BLSH010448438.1:324294-345110 GCA_018402905.1 Glandirana rugosa | reverse complement strand
GTACGGATCAATGAGTGAGACGCCAATGGTCGTTGAAAAAGAACCGCCAGGGCCGAAATCTGCCCTTTAAGCGCACTTAACGCCAGGTTCTTGTCCAGTCCTTGCTGCAAAAAAGACAGCACTCTGGATACTCTATAAGAGCGGGGATTCGATCCTCCCGCCTCGCACCAGGTAATATAGGCCTTCCAGGTCCTATGATAGATCTTACGTGAGGTGCTCTTACGTGCCTTCACCATAGTAGGGATTACGGAGTCCGAGACACCCCTATCCCTCAATACCTGGGCCTCAATAGCCAAGCCGTCAAAGCCAGCAAGGGTAAAGCAGGGTGCAAGATGGGCCCCTGAGACAGCAGGTCTTCGCGAAGTGGAAGACGCCATGGGACATCTGTCACCATCCGTACTATATCGGCGTACCATGGACGCCGCGGCCAATCCGGAGCTACCAGGATTGTCGGGATTCCCTCTGCTTCTATCCTGCGCAAAACGCGCGGTAGAATCTTCAGAAGAGGAAAGATATACAGTAACTGATACCGACCCCAGGGCGTTACCAGTGCGTCCGAGGCAACCGCCAACGGATCCCTTGTTCTGCACACAAAGGCCTGTACCTTGTGATTGTACCTGGAGGCCATCAGATCCACTTCTGGGGTGCCCCATTTGCAGCAAATCTGGTGGAACACCTCTGGATGTAGGGACCACTCCCCCTGATCCAGAGTCTGGCGGCTGAGAAAATCCACCTGCCAATTTTCTACGCCCGGGATGTAGATTGCAGAGAGAGCTGGCACGTGAAGCTCTGCCCCCCGAAGGATCAGAGCCGCCTCCGCGCCTGCTGCTGCGCTTTTTGTTCCGCCCTGATGGTTCACATACGCCACCGCTGTGGCATTGTCCGACTGGACCCGAACAGGGCGGCCTCGCAGCCTTTCTGTCCAATGAGACAGGCAAAGCCTGATCGCTCTCAGTTCCATTACCTTTATCTGAAGACCAGCTTCCCGTACTGACCACTGACCCTGGACGGAGGATTGTCCTAGGACTCCTCCCCACCCTGACAGGCTGGCATCCGTTGTCACTATCGACCAATTGAGGGGAGGAAAACTCTTCCCCAACCTTATGGCCGGAGACCGAATCCACCAAATCAGAGACTCTCGAGTCTGCTGATCCAACCTGATCCGTCTGTCTAGGGATAGGGGAGACTTGTCCCACTGAGACAGAATTGTCCTCTGTAGGAGTCGGATATCACTCTGGGCATAAGGCACCGATTCGAATGCCGACACCATGAGACCCAATACTCGGGAGAACCACTGGCGTGACAGCAGGGTTCGCACCGCTGTCTGAAGAGTCAATAGCTTGCCTGGTGTTAGAAACACCCTTGCTTGTACCGTGTCCAGAATCAGACCCAGGTACTCCAGCCTGCAAGTCGGAGTCAATGATGACTTTTGTAGGTTGATCAGCCAACCGAACTCCTCTAACGTGGCTACCGTGATTGTCACGTTCTCCTCCAGAACTGTAGCCGACTCTGCCCTCAGCAGTAAATCGTCGAGGTACGCTACCACCGTGATACCTCTCTGTCTCAGCAGCGCCAACATTGGGGCCACCACCTTGGTGAACACCCGGGGAGATGAGGCCAACCCGAAGGGAAGTGCCACAAACTGGTAATGCAGATCTCCCACTGCGAAACGCAGAAAACGCTGATGACTGAGACAAATCGGAACGTGGAGATATGCGTCCTTGATCTCCAAGGACTCCAGAAATTCCCCTTGGCGTAGGGCGACCACGACCGAGCGGATGGATTCCATCCTGAACCTCTTCGTCTCTACGAAGCGATTCAACGCTCTTAGATCCAAAACTGGTCTGACCCCGCCCTTTTTGGGTACCACAAAAAGGTTTGAATAAAATCTGTGAAATCTCTCCCTCCTGGGCACCGGTATGATCGTCCACTGTTCGGCGAGAGCTCGGACAGCGCCTAGAAGCGCCTGGTGGCGTTCCTGCGTGAGCCTCAGGTTTGAGGGGAGGAACCTTTCTGGGGGCAGAGAGCTGAATTCTATCCTGTACCCGGAAGACACCACCTCCAGGCCCCACCGATCGGTGATGCGGGCAGCCCATCTGTCTGCAACCCCAGTAACCGGCCCCCCACCCGTGAAGTGGGTGGGGGCAACCCCTCATGCGGAAGCGGATTTATCCTTCGCTTTTCCGGACTTATGCTGCCAGGGCTCTTTACTGTGTCCTACGAAAGCTTTTCCGGTCTTGCAGCCTTTCCCTGCTGAGCCGGATGCCCGAAAAAACTTCTTCTGACTTGACGCGACAGGCCCCTGTCTGCGCCGCAACTCACGCCTGTTTAGGCTCCGGGAGAAAAGTACTTCTACCTCCCATGAAATCCTTAATGATTTCGTCCAACCGTGGACCAAACAGACGCTCTCCCTGAAAGGGAAGGTCCGCCAGTGCTTTCTTTGAAGCCTGATCGCCCGACCAAGATCGGAGCCATAGCACTCGTCTGATAACGATTGAAAAAACAGACATTTTTGACAATATAGGAAGGAGGTCCAAAGCAGCCTGACATATGTAGCGGAGCCCCTCCTCCAAATGTTGTGCCCACTGTACCTCAGCCTGTGCACAATCATGAGTCAAATTAGTGCATAGAGCAGTAGCCTGCACCCGCAGCGACTGTGCCGCCATTGCAGTTGCTAGTGCCGGCCGCATGGCTGATCCAGCCAACAAGAACAGTGCTTTGGACACTGTCTCTGTGCGGCGATCGGCCGCTTCCTTAAAGGAAGGCGACCCCTCCAAGGGAATTGTGGTTGCCTTATCTACCCGCGCCACGGCGGGGTCCACCACCGGAGAAGCCCATCTCTTAGTAAGGCTCTCCTCAAAGGGGTAGAGCACCTCAAAGCTCTTTAGGCAAAGTAAAAGAACTTGGTGGCCTATGCCACTCCTTAAACACCGACTGCTCAAATAATGGGTCATAAGGGTAAGCCCTAAGGGCCCTAGGCGGTTTCCGGTGTGACCAATGATGCGCTTTCCAGATCTGAATCCTCCCCGGAGGAAAGAGGGGGTGGTGGGCGTTTTTGAGGAACCCTTGGCACGGGTACCTCTGCCCTGGGAAAGAACTCCCCAAACGCCGCCCTCAGCTGTTCCAAAGACACTAGCGTTCCTGGGGTGGATTGTAGATCCGCAGGTACTCCTGCTATAATCTTGCCGGCCTCTGACATTACAGGCTTCCGGCACCCCCACTGTGTAACCACCACCTCAACTCCACCAATCAACCAGGGAGACCCGGGAGGATTGCCCACACCGCTACCAGCACCCAGGAAGGGCCAGCTATACTTGCTGTTTAGATGCCTCAGCACTCCGATCGGAAGAGCGATGCCCACAAACTACTGCACGCCAGGAGCCTGCTGCTGTGTGTCAGCCACGCTGTACAAGGGAAAGCCGGAAGCCAACTTCCGTTTTTAAGCACTTCCTGTATCAGGGCTGCACTTCCTAGAGCTACCACTGGAGGCCGCCAGACCGCAGGCTGAGAACCGCATGGTTTCACAAACAAATGGACGCTGCCATTATACCCGCGCGGTCGGCCACGAACGAGCGGTGCTCTATCTTTCAATGGCAGTGCCCCGCCGAACACAGCGCTCCGGACGGTCGGTGCAGAGTCAAACGGTCAGTGCAACAGTGCCGTACTGCGGCTGGGGGGAGTGGGAGGGGGGGGAACGGAGGCTTAACCTCACAAGGGTATTACCCAAAAATGTCCCTCTACTGAGCCCCCACCGGCCGGCTTACCACCAAAGCTGCCCAGGCGCCCACTCTCCACGCCCTAAGGCGGCAGAGGGGTCCACTCACCAAACCTCGACGGGCGCAGCGGTAGCCACCGGAGCAGACTTACCATCCCCTAGGGGAGGCATGCTGCTGGCCAGGCCCTTGGACAGGCGTACCTAGTCACTGGGCTCTAGTGGGTTTTAGCCACTGGCCGTCCGCACGGAACGGGCGCTATGCGGTGGGCACCCCTAAGGGCGTTCGCATAGTGTCAGCCGGACTGGGGAAATATTTGGATTCGAAATATCCTCTATACCACCAGCCGGCTTCTTGATAGCAGTCTTCATCAGATGAATCTTCAGGAGACCGCAGATCCCAAAGGGAACCAGGTCTACTCCTTGCACTAGGCAAAAGAAAACTGATGTGCTATGCAGAGCAGGGGGATTATATGCTGAGGTGAGGACGGCCCCCTGGGAGGGGCCAACCTACGCTTTTGTTGTTTTTGCCTAGTCTACTCCTAGTAGGATGAGCATAACCCATGTGTCATAAGAAGGCTGCGTCTGTCAGTGAACGGAAGAGAAATCAGCGTTTTTTCGGTGTTTTGCATCGGCGTCAATGAGCGTTAATGCACGTTAGTGAGCGTTGGCTTCAATAGGCATTTTTAAAAAAAAAAAACATTCCTCTGCTATTTTCTAACATGAAAACGCTGGTGTCAAAAACGCTGGTTAATGCCAGTACTGCGTTAATGCGCGTTAGTGAGCGTTGTGCTGGCCCTGCGTCAAAAATGGCAAAACGTTACGGCCTCGGAGCGCACTGCCCGTGGGTTCTACTTTCAGTTCCCTAACGCTGACGCCATCTAGAGCTCAAAAACGTTGGCGTTTTATGGGGCCATTGAATAACATGGAGAGCTGTAAAAAATGCTAAAAAAAGGTGGCTGGAAAAAACGCCTATGTGTACGAGCCCTTAAAAGTACCCAAAGTTGTTAATCACACCTAGTCTCCCAGCATAGTCCAAGGGTAGAATTCTTAAACCAAACAAAAATGGGCTATAAAGCCCATTAGACGTAGTATTTTGTTCTCACATTGGAAACTTTATTTATTCAGTGGAAACGTGACCATTTGGTATGTAAGCGAATGCTGTGTTTTTATACAGTGGTAGCACTCCAAGCCTGAGCGAGACACAAAAAGAATGCATGCAATCTGGCAGCACACGTGAGGTCGTTTCAGAATAGACTTTGAACCTGATGTTTAAATGGTCAAACATTATTGTACAAAATTACATAGAAACAATAAAACACTTAGGTTACATAATTAAGGACAAATCCTAGTAAAGACAAATACAAGTTAAAGCTCTGTAAACACATAAAAGTGACTATAAAACAGACTTTTCTAAATAGAATGAAAGAGCTTTGTTCCCCAAGGGGATTATGCGGTGCTGTAGAATTGATCAATACCAATTGAGTTTTCAATAAAACATTCAATCTTTATTATAACATAATTGTCATTAAATTATATACATAAACATTAAAATTAGTATATTCCAAATATTACATGAAAGGAGTTCAGCCAAACAATTTTTAGGCTTCAGTCAGCTGTTATCCCTTTACTGAACTACTTTGATTATCCTCTATTTCCGTCATTAAGCCCTCCCAAGCTTCACCACAAAAGGTGGCCATTGTGAGGAGATTGGGAGGGATATGAAGAGAAGGTCAATCGACCAGAGCCAAAACACCAATTGGGGAAGGGACGGCGGATCAGCAATTCAATGTGAAAATCGCTTCAACACAAAAACATATGTTAGTAAGAACCTTTTATATTAGATATTTGATCAATTCATCAATACCGTATATAAGAAAAATTGTAAAGATTATAAATATTCAGACTGCCAAGGATAGCAAAACTGGGGTAGGGAACAGGTGGTGTATTAAAACACCTGAATTCGGGTAAATTAATAGAATGTATCCTTGGTCAGTTTTTGGCATATGGCCTTAATAATTTGTGGCACCTCATCCCAATTATAGATAGAATGAAAGAGCTTTGTTCCCCAAGGGGATTATGCGGTGCTGTAGGATTGATCAATACCAATTGAGTTTTCAATAAAACATTCAATCTTTATTATAACATAATTGTCATTAAATTATGGGATAACAGCTGACTGAAGCCTAAAAATTGTTTGGCTGAACTCCTTTCATGTAATATTTGGAATATACTAATTTTAATGTTTATGTATATAATTTAATGACAATTATGTTATAATAAAGATTGAATGTTTTATTGAAAACTCAATTGGTATTGATCAATTCTACAGCACCGCATAATTCCCTTGGGGAACAAAGCTCTTTCATTCTATCTATAATTGGGATGAGGTGCCACAAATTATTAAGGCCATATGCCAAAAACTGACCAAGGATACATTCTATTACTTTACCAGACTTTTCTAAAGGTTGGACTCATGGAGGCCTAAGAGCTGAACTCCAGGCACAAAACTTTCATGCATATATATTTCTCAATAGCCATAAAGGATATACATCTACTTTGAGTGCACCTGACCAAATATCTCTAAACCCAGATATGGGCTTATAAAAGTAGCAGTGATATCATCACTGTGCTGTACATAGCCTGAGCAGACAGCAAAACTGTGGGAGGGGCCTCATCAGGCTCCACCCACTATAGGCTGCCTGCAGAAAACTACAGGAGAGGGTGGAGACAAGAACATTCATCCTGCAGAAGGAGAGATACAAAGAGTCTTTATTACAGGAAGCTCTTGCACAGAGGTAAGGCATCACACTGAATAACTGCACAAATCTAGAAGAAATTGACAAAACCGAGATCCGAGGAAGAATATACATGACTCTTCTTACATAGTAGGTAAGGTTGAATAAAGACAATAGTCCATCCAGTTCAACCTGTGTAGGTGTATGTGTGTCAGTGTCTATAATTATTTCCCATATCCCTGTATGTTGTGTTCTTTAACATGCACTTCCAAGAATCTTTTAAAAATATCCATACTCACCGCTGCCACCACCAATTGTGGAAGAGAGTTCCACAGCCTTATTGCCCTGACAGTGAAAAAACCCCTGTGCAGTTTAAGGTTAAACCGCTTCTCCTCCAATCTCATTGTGTGGCCCTGTGTCCTTTTGAGACTGAATAGTTTTTTTTCCTATGCTGGGATCACCATTGAGGTATTTGTAAATCGCTATCATGTACCCTCTCAAGCAATATGTACAAGTAAAAGGCGCAATGCTTCAGACTACCACAGTGATATCTGGACAAATAACAGAAAAATTAAAAATTAAGAAATTAAATAATTAAAATAAAAGGATGATGGATCATGGACAATGAGCAATCAATGGATTGTCATTACAATAGTCGACGAATTGGGTCATCAGGTCAGAAGGGCCATCCCAAATGACCACAATATCATCTATGTACCTGCCAAAAAACACTATGTGAGCTGAATACTGATTATTGGCATGGATCTATAGCTTCTCCCACAAACCCATGGCCAGGTTGGCATAGGAGGGAGCAAAATTCGCTCCCATGGCTATGCCATGGGTCTGTACGTAGAAGTCACCATCAAACGTAAAATAATTATGCATGAGACAGAAATTTGCGGCTTCCAAAATGAAAGCCGCCTGTCTGGGGTTGATCATAGGGTCAGAAGAAAGAAAGTGTTCCAAAGCTGTGAGGCCGAAATCATGAAGAATAGATGTGTGCAATGAGCACACATCTAAAGACAACCAGACATAGGAAGATTCACATCTGTAAGAGGACAATGATTCTAAAAGATGTGACCCATCTCTAATATAGGAGGGTAAGGATTAGACAATGGATTGTAAGTATCTATCAATGTATTGGCTGAAACCTGACGAAACACTTTCCATGGAGGCCACTATGGGTCTACCTGGGGGGGATTCCATACTTTTGTAGACCTTGGGTAAATGATAAAAATATGGCACCAAATTATAATCACATAAGAGAAACGCTGCTTCCGCCTTGGACAACACACCATCCTTCAAACCTGCCTGGACCACAGAACTGGCCTCAGCAGCAAAGGAAGACGTGGGGTCACTGGGGAGTTTTCTGTAGGTATTAGTGTCTGAAAGAAGTAGGAGGGCTTTGGCCATATAGTCCGTCCTGTTTTGGACGACTATACCGCCTCCTTTATCTGCCGACTTAATAATTAAGTCGTGTCGTTTCATGAGAGTATCAAGAGCTGCTATCTCCGATGCAGGTAAATTGTTCTCCCTCCTGGAATGGGGGGAGTCCAATCTGTGTAGTTTCTGCAAATCGGACAAGACGACCCTATAGAAGCTCTCTATGAATGGCCCTTTTGCATGGGTGGGAAAAAAGATAGATTGTGGTTTAAAGGTAGAATTCATTACAGGGAGGGAAGTGATAAGGTGTTGGGTGAATAACTCAAGGGACCCATCTTCACTGGAAAGGGTTTCCAGAGTATCCAGCAAATCAGTATTGGAAAATAAATCAATATCTATCTGGCAGGAAGATGAACAGGAGGCAAGATCCTCAGCAACCGTCCGGGTGTCACGTATTGCCCGGACATTGCTTTTTTCCTTTTTCATATGAAAGAATCTCTTCTGCGTTAGATTCCTAACAAACTTGTTGAGATCCTTAAACAAGAGGAACGGGTTGGGCCTATTGGTGGGAGCAAAGTTCAATCCATGGCCGAGAAGGGGTATCTCAGCGGTGGATAAAACATGGGAAGATAAATTAAATATTTTTACAGCTTCCCCCCCCTTCCCCCCCTTTTTCATTCCTCCCCCCCTCTTCAGTTTATCACCTTCTTTGGATTCTTTCTATAAAACACATATGAGTTTTGATTAATTCACCAATATTTGATCAGCATTTTTGGGGACATGGATCCATGTACCTTGACTCAGTATATACATTGTTTTATTTTATGTCTTTTCACGTGTTGATAGCATCATCTGATTGCTTAACATCCCCAGCTCTACTTTTAGACATACGTGTCTCGTTATTTGCCTATATATTGATATTCTATTGGAATATGTATATATATATATATATATATATATGTGTTTTCTTCTTTTTTATAGATGAATGTATATATTTATAATTTTATAGATATTTTATTCATACAGTTTTATATTGATGGTCTATATTTACCCATTGTCAGCTTGAACCCATTGGTATTGGCTCCCCCATATTTCCAATATTTTAGCTTTGGTATTGCCTTTCCTAGGGGTTCGTCCTTTATTGTCACTATATCGCTGTATTTTTATATTTACTATGTTATGTTATTTCTACTTTGTGTCCCCGCCCCGTTTGTTCACAGCCAATAGGTAGTTCAGTGTGTGTGTATATATATCACACTGCTCCATTACTCCTACAGCCTTCTTGTTTTCTCCCTTTGCCTGAAGTAGTGGCGCAGGCGCATTGTGTCATCTGCACCTGTCTGCCAATGAAACGCGTCGCAGTTCTATGATGCCACCAGCCTTGGACGATCCCTGTTTGCTCCTCAAGCCTCGTCTTTATCCCGCGACCGGCCGGCTCTTCCATGCTCAGCGGTGATCACGAGCGTCTGGAGCCACCAACAGTCCTCTTGTGATCCTTCAGCTGGATCGGCTTCCCCCTTCTTGTTGGATGACTTTCATGCTTGGTTTTATTTCCTCCATGTGAGTGTTTTAATTACCATTGGATTAATAAATTTGTTTACATATTACACTTCGAGGCGCCTCTCCCTTTGTTTATGTACCCTCTCAAGCGCCGCACTCCAGCGAGAATAAATTTGGTGCTTGTGGTCGTTCCTCGTAATTGAGGTTGTCCAGTCCCCTTATTAATTTTGTTGCCCTTCTTTGGACTCTGTCCAGTTTTGGTCACCAGTCCTCAGAAATGATGTGCTGGAACTGGAGAGAGTACTCCAGATGTGGCCTAACCCCAAGTGGCAGGATGATCATTTTATCCCTGAAGTATATCCCTATTTTTGTGCATGCTAAAATTCTGCTGGCCGTCTGCAGCACGGGCTGACACTATCGTGTGTGCTTTTAACCAAGAATCTTCTTTGTAAGTGCAATTCCCTTTATTGTTAAAAGTTTTTTAATGATATTTTGATGAGTCCTGCATTCTGATTTCATTACCCTGTGGATTGGGAGCCCCTAACCACGTGGAACTGCTGAGATGCAGCTGTGTGGAGTGGTGCTTATCCCAGCGGTGGTTTACTCATGTGTGTACTCGATCCTTTTGGATCTGGTAAGAGGCCATCTTTTACTTTGTGAGCAAGGCGGGGATGCACTGATTATTGAAGACTGCACTTCATGAACTTGCACCATTAAAGCTGGGTTTACACCTTTGCAAATTGGATGCGGCTTACACCGCATCCTATTCACAGTACACTTGAAAACACATTGTTTTCAATGTGTCCAGTGCACATAGGTGCAGTGCATTCGCAGTCCACATTGCACAGAAAATGTGTGTGTTTTCAGTGCAGTGCGAATTCCCAGCCCGTTATGTTCAATGGGAACGCATCTGACTCACAGATGTGTTCCACATTGAACTGGGATACTTTCCCCCTCTTCACTGCACCTCCCCCTCCCCTCCCTGGTCAGCTGGTCCGCAGTGAGAATGGACAGGAGCCGATGATCAGCGGCGTCTGTCCTTCTCACTGACAATAAGGCTGGAATTTGCACCGGCCTGGTGTGAATCCAGCCTCAAGTGGATGTGGGACATTATTGTTTTTTTTCATTATTTCGCTTTTTTGCTGATTAACAATGGACTAATACTTTGGCTATTTTTTCCTCAACGTTTTTTTTTTTGATTAAGTGTTTTTTTGCAGTATGATATAACACATGTATTGCACTTGCACTTTATATATGTTAACTATATAAGAAGAACTCGGCGCCAAAGAATCAGTAGGTGAATTTCTACCTTAATTGAATAATTAGATTGATAAACTACACCAGCTGCAGTGAAACATTTGTTGAAAAACAAACCAATTGATAAAATATATACAGTGAAAATTCACAGAGCTGAGTGGTGCAAATGCCAAATAATAAATGAATACAGTTCAATAGTCCATAAAAGTCCCAATTATTGTGATAAAGTGCTTGTGCTTTAAATGGATGAAAACCGTGCTTCAAAAGTGCTCAGGCTGGGTGCCCCACATGGATGTACACCTACCCCTAGATGTTGACCAACTATCTCTAGTATGGTCGTTCACGCATGTGGGGAAACCCCTGGAGGAATCTGTTGCTGGCAGTCCTGGTAATAGGGGTGCTTTAGGCAGATATATATGGATGACAGAGAAGAATCCTCATTGCCCAATGCCGTTTCTTTTTAAATATTTATTAATAAAAAATTAAAATTTAATCCACTCACATGAATGGTGCCTATCGTGCTGGCACCCGACATTATAGCAGGTGATTTTTTTGGGGAAATCAGCCCACAATCAGTGTAAGACCGCTGCCGCGGTCCGGCTCGGTTCCCGAAGGTATTATTGTGGACGTATGCCACAGTGACGCGGCAATGAGGATTCTTCTCTGTCATCCATATATATCTGCCTAAAGCACCACTATCACCAAGACTGCCAGCAGGACTGGCTCAAGACATTGGGCTGCTGGGGTCCAAGGATGAAATGCTGCCCCCCCCCCAAAAAAAAAATCACATCCACCAAAAGGCCCCCACATTCATTATTATATATAATGATATTTAAAACTAAAATTAAATTTATCAGGAAGTCAGATTTACATGCAACAGCACCATAGGTGTACGCAGCCTATTGCATTAGGGTGTGCACCACAAAGCACAAACACACATGAGTATGTGTGTGTATATATGCCAGAAGGGCAGAGATCGGTGTCAGTAGTTTAATTTAATTTAATTTTTTTTTTTTTACAATTTAGTATTTTTATTATTTTTTACTATGTTATATTTTATTATTTTTTTTTTTACAATTTTATTTAGAAACCTGCTGAGGGACTTTGGTGAAATATCGAGGGTCTAAACAGACCCCCGATGTCTAACTTTTGAGACAGAGAAAGGGACTGAGGACAGAGATCCCCCCCTCCCTTTCTCTGCAGCCAGGCAGCAGGGGGAATCTGCACAGTACAGGGTGATTAGGGTGTGCCCAGGCACACCTGCCACCCTATGTGCGCACGCCTATGAACAGCACCTTGTCTCTATGCAAAATTTATATGACATACCATTATGTTCAATTCCAAGGGGCGGACTAGGACAGTATAGGGATGGGCTAGGGCAGTATAGGGGCAGACTAGGGTAGTTTAGGGGCAGGCTAGGGCAGTATAGGGGCAGGCTAGGGTAGTATAGAGGCAGGCTAGAGTAGTATATAGCCAGGCTGGGGCAGTATAGGGACGGGCTAGGGTAGTATAGGGGCGGGCTATGGCAGTATATAGACAGGCTAGGGTAGTATAGGGGCAAGCTAGGGCTGTATAGGGGCAGGCTAGGGCAGTATAGGGGTGGGCTAGGGTAGTATATAAACAGGCTAGGGAAGTATAGGGACAGGCTAGGGCAGTATAGGGACGGGCTAGGGCAGTATAGGGCAGTATATAGACAGGCTAGGGTAGTATAGGGGCAGGCTAGGGTAGTATATGGACAGGCTAGGGTAGTATAGGGGCGGGCTAGGGGAGTATATGGAGTCCAAATGAGCAGTGTTGACAGCACCACAGGAAATTCTGAAGAATAATTGTTTATTGTAGAAGAAAGCATCAAATAGCAATTACATCAAAGTCCACAGGGAGTACATGGAAAGACACCAGCGATTGATTGACGCGTTTCACAGGAATTTACACCCACTTAGTCATAATCTAGGGGAGTATATGGGCAGGCAGAGGTGCCCGGGGGGCAGTTGTCATCATGGCACACAAAACTGCTGGAAAAAAAATCTTGGTCATCAATTTGTTGGGTAAATAGAAGAGAGGCGGCGGTGGTTCAATTTGCTGCCCCTCTCAAAGTGCTGCCTGGGTCCAATGGACCCACAGGGACCCATGGTAGGGCCGGCCCTAACTGCCATAAATAGATTCCTCCAGGGGTTTCCCCACATGCGTGAACGACGATACTAGAGATAGTTGGTCAACATCTAGGGGTGAGTGTACATCCATGTGGGGCACCCAGTCTGAGCACTTTTCAAACACGGTTTTCATCCATTTAAAGCATGAGCACTTTATCACAATAGTTGGGACTTTTATGGACTATTGAACTTTATTCATTTTTTATTTGGCATTTGCGCCACTCAGCGTGGTGAATTACAGTATCTCACAAAAGTGAGTACACCCCTCACATTTTTGTAAATATTTTATTATATCTTTTCATGTGACAACACTGAAGAAATTACACTTTGCTACAATGTAAAGTAGTGAGTGTACAGCTTGTATAGTGTAAATTTGCTGTCCCCTCAAAATAACTCAACACACAGCCATTAATGTCTAATCCGCTAGCAATAAAAGTGAGTACATTGGGCCCAATTACCCATTTTTCCTCTCCGGGTGCATGTGACTCGTTAGTGTTACAAGGTCTCAGGTGTGAATGAGGAACAGGTGTTTTAAATGGTGTTGGTATTATGGCGCTCATTCTCTCATACTGGTCACTGGGGGTTCAACATGGCACCTCATGGCAAAGAACTCTCAGAGGATCTGAAATAAAGAATTGTTGCTCTACATAAAGATTGCCTAGGCTATAAGAAGATCGCCAAGACCCTGAAACTGAGCTACAGCATGGTAGCCAAGACCATACAGCGGTTTAACAGGACAGGTTCCACTCAGAACAGGCCTCGCCATGGTCGAAGTTGAGTGCACATGCTCAGCGTCATATCCAGAGGTTGTCTTTAGGAAACAGGTGTATGAGTGATGCAAGCATTGCTGTAGAGGTTGAAGGCGTGGGGGGGGGGGTCAGCCTGTCAGTGCTCAGACCATATGCTGCACAGTGCATCAAATTGGTCTGCATGGCTGTCATCCCAGAAGGAAGCCTCTTCTAAAGATGATGCACAAGAAAGCCCGCAAACAGTTTGCTAAAGACAGGCAGACTAAGGAGATGGATTACTAGAACCATGTCCTGTGATCTGATGAGACCAAGATTAACATATTTGGTTCAGATGTGTCAAAAGTGTGTGACAGCAACCAGGTGAGGAGTACAAAGACAAGTGTGTCCACATTCAAGTATGGTGGTGGGAGTGTCATGGTCTGGGGCTGCCTGAGGGCTGCCGGCACTGGGGAGCTTCAGTTCATTGAGGGAATCATGAATGCCAACATGTACTGTGACATACTGAAGCAGAGTATGATCCCCTCCGTTCGGAGACTGGGCCGCAGGGCAGTATTCCAACATAGCAACCCAAATACACCTCTAAGACGACCACTGCCTTGCTAAATATGCTGAAGGTAAAGGTAATGGACTCGCCAAGCATGTCTCCAGACCTAAACCCTATTGAGCATCTGTGGGGCATCCTCACATGGAAGGTGGAGGAGTGCAAGGTTTCTAACATCCACCAGCTCTGTGATGTCATCATGGAGGAATGGAAGAGGACTCCAAGTGCAACCTGTGAAGCTCTGGTAAACTCCATGCCCAAGAGGGTTAAGACAGTGCTGGAAAATAATGTTGGCCACACAAAATATTGACACTTTAAGCCCAATCTGGAAATTTTCACTTAGGGGTGTACTCGCTTTTTTTTGCCAGCGGTTTAAACATTAATCGCTGTGTGTTGAGTTATTTTGAGGGGACAGCAAATTTACACTGTTATACAAGCTGAACGCTCACTACTTCACATTGTAGCAAAGTGTCATTTCTTCAGTGTTGTCACATGAAAAGATATAATAAATTATTTACAAAAATTCGAGGGGTGTACTCACTTTTGTGAGATACTGTATATGATTTTTCACTGTATATATTTTATCACTTCATATATGTTGCAATGGGATGTGAACAGGCAAAAAGTTTGCGTGAACATTCGAACACCATTAAAGTCTATGGGACCCAAACATGAAAAATCAAAAGTGCTCATTTTAAAGGCTTATATGCAATGTTATTGCCCTAAAAATGGTATGGGGACCCGGGTCCTGCCCTAGGGGACATGTATCAATGAAAAAAAAAGGTTTTAAATCAATATTTTTTTCAGGATCAGTGATTTGAATAATGCTTAAAGTAAAAAAAAAGAAAAGAAAATTTTCTTTAAATACTGTGCCTGGAAGTGTCCTTAGTCTGTCTGTAAAAGGGCGCATCTCTGTGAGGTGTAGAACATAGCCAGAGCAACATGACATTTGCATAGGAAAAATTGTCATTTAAAATCGTGGCTGTAATGTATTGCCGGCTCCCGGCAATATACAAAAAAAAACAATCGCTGAAAAAAAAAAGTGCGTGGGGTCCCCCCCAGTCCAAACCAGGCTCTTCAGGTCTGGTTTGGATATTAAAGGGAACCCCGCGCCAAATTTTTGAAAAATTTGACGTGGGGGTCCCCCTAAAATCCAAACCAGACCCTTATCCGAGCATGCAGCCCTGGCCAGTTAGGATGGGGCGGGGAGGGATGGGCGAGAACACTGTAACCCCTTGCAGTTACTCTTGTTGGACGCAAGAACTGGCCCTGCTGTTTTAAATTAGTTTAAATATTGTTATGGCACGCCCCTGTAAACCAGGTGAAGAAAAATTGGGCCTTGGGTGTTGGTGGTGCCCTAAATACAAAATATTGTTCTAGATTATGGACAGGAGGAATAGGAGCAGTGGCAGTCTATAAGGGATCCCAGATCCTAGCAAATTGAATCAGTTGCATCAGCATCAGGGGCGGAGTCTGCGGACAGGCTCACTCTTTGATCGGTTATGAACCCTCCAGCAACATTGAATGTCCGTTCAGAAAGCATGCTGGATACAGGACAGGCCAGTAACTCAATTGCATATTGAGCAAGTTCCGGCCAGTGGTCCATCCTCAAGATCCAGTAGCTAAGTGGATGCTCAGTTGGAAAGGTCTGAAAGTCTGTTCTTGCCCCTATATATTCCTGCACCATACAATGCAGATGCTGACGATGGTTGCTTGAACCTATCAGGCTTGGGTGCTGAGGACTGAATTTTTTTTTAAAGGCCATCACTCAGCCAGCCACCTTCTCCACCACTCTGCCTCTGAACGACCGAAGCTTCAGAAACACGTTGTCCAGAACCAGCACCAGGACGTGGTAACCTCCCAGGGTCTGGAAAGGTGTTGCACAAACTTTTCTTCAAGGTATCCTGAAGATGTTTCATCCTCTGCACCCTCTGAGCAGGCAGGAGGAGTTCTGCAACTTTACCCTTGTAACATGGATCAAGAAGGGTTGCCATCCAGTAATGATCCCTCTCCTTGATACCAGTGGTGGCTGGTGAAGTTTTAAGATGGTGGGGCCGCCCTTCCTTTTTGCCCCATCCCAATTCTTAGAAGCCACACCCCTTATAGGCTCCACCCACTCTGTACACAATGTACAGTATAACTCAGCTGTCAGTCTTAATTCTCAATAAAATATTGCTGGCTCATTCATCCATTCAATCCCAAAGGTAAAGAACTACATTAGCTGTGAGGTCTACACAGGAACCCAGCACAGACTGGCATCATGTGGGGTTTCATATCCCATCAAGCTCCATCCTAATTCCTTATTTTATAATAGGAACACTGGAAATCCTCCACTAATCCCTGACACAAGGTGAGCCATAGAAATGTCCCTGGTTTTTGGAACTGAGCAGCTTCACTAACATAAATCTTCATTATCTGTCAAAAAAAAGTTCAAAATGTAATTATAAAATCAGGTGCTTTAAGATGGCATTCATTGGAAAGCAGTTATTGTAGAGGAATTGTCATGACTATACATTCCTCTTGTTCTGATGTTTGATGCTGAGATACACAGAGGCTGAGCACAGGCAGCTTCAACCAACACAGCAACTCCACTGCTGGGGACTTGTTGGTCCCTGCATTGGAAGTCACAAATCATCACCTACAATGCACTGAATGCAGGGATGAAGAAGTTACCAGGAGTGGAGTTGCTGTTTTGATTGAAGCTGCCTGTTAAACAGTAAAGTATGAAGAGGGTGTGCGGTGCTGCTGAGCTCTGTGGTTCCCCAATGTCAGCAGACTAATTGCAGATCAATTACTGCCTGTGTATTCCTGAGAACTCCCTGTGACTTACATGCTGGCTCAGAGTTCTTATCCTACTGCTGAGCTTTGGAAGGGACCTGTTCAGCCTTATCTGTTATCTATGGATGCAGACTAATCACTGCCTCCTGTGTATTGCTGGGAGCTCCCTGTCATGTATGGTCTTACTTTGCAGGCATTGCTGTGCTTGGATACCTGGATTCCCCATTGTCCTCCTCCTCTGCTCTGTATAGGATGATGGGTGGGGGAAGGGTCCTTGGTGGAGAGAGGAAACACTGCTGGAGAGGTAGAGACTAAGTGTCGGAGTGCGACTTGTGGAGGGGGGGACCTGGCTAGACAGCAGGCTAGAATGTGTAACTGCAGGCAGAGAAAATCTTGGCTCCCCCCCAGGCAGAGACCAAATGGACTAGGCAGTTTAAGGTCTGCAGATTCAGATGTCCTAAAAAGCTCCTATTCTCTGAATGGAATGTTGGAAAGCAGCCAATGAGGGCGGAGAATTCATTTTACTGTGTTCTAGATAGGGTTTTTTAATGAGATTTGGGATGTTTGCCCTGTTACTAGGTAGATTACACTTCTCTTTCTTATCTAATCTGTCTATTCTAGCAATTAGCAACAGAAGCACAGCTAGAGAGAAATTCCAAAGATTTTTTTTTCTTTGGAGTTTCTATCTAGCTGTGCTGCTGTTGGTTAATAATTATAGTTAATTTTTATTTTTATTTCTTACTTATTTTTTTGGTGGGGCGCCGCCCGTACAGCCCTTATGGACGAGCCTCCACTGCTTGATACCATGAATCCTAGGGTCTTTTCGCAGGCTTTTCAGAATCAGAGAGCAAATGCAGCGCAAGTTTGAGGAGGCATGAGTGTCCTCTGGGTCACTGAGGATGACATTATCAGGAACTACCCCCTCCCAGCCATGTACAACTCCTTTGGTTTCTGGGGCCTGAAAACCATGATCCCTTGAAGACTGCTTCTTATTATATTCCACATCCATAATCCTCCTCCTCCTCCCGTGTGTTTGGCGGCTCTGCAGGGATGCTCTCTGCATAAAGGGGGCCTTGAGAGGAAAGGAAGTCCTCCTTTTCCTCCCTCTGTTCTGCCTCAAGTGCCCTGTCCATGATTCCACGAAGCGTGTGCTCCAGAAGGAATATTAGAGGGACAGTGTCACTGATGCATGCATTGTCGCTACTCACCTTCCTTGTGGCCTCCTCAAATGGTGCATCTTTTATCATTAGAGGACTGCAGATATAGTAGGGGTTGAGATCCCAGATGAGGAGCAAGGAGAAGTCCGCCTTGTTTTCTGGTGTGGGTTTTTCAGGTACTCTTGCCAACGGACTTCATGGCTGGTCGTCATATGTCTTGTCAAGACAGTAGTGCCCAAGCGGTTGGAGTCCTGGCCGTGCTTGACCCGCTTCAGACATAGATTGCAAATGGCAACGGTGCGATCTACTGCACATGTGCTGAAAAATGCCCACACCAAAGAAATTTTGGAAGTCGGCGGGGAGGCATCAGTGCCCTGCACCTGTGGAGCTCTGTGGTCTGATGCAATTGGGTGGCTGCCTTAAGCTGGCCCCTGGAGGACATCCTGCCTTGTTGGAGTTAGGCCTCCTCCTCCTCACTTTCCTCCTCTCTTCTTTCAGGCACCCAAGTACAGTCCGTGTCCTCATCATCCCCCCCCTTATCATCACTGGAGCAAACTTGGCAGTATGCTGCAGCTGGGGGAACAGGACTGCTAGTTTCTTGTACTTTTGTGGCACCCCCTGTCTCTAGGCTCACGCTACTCCCTTCCTCAACCTGGGAACCAACATCGGAGCCTTCAAACTGCTGCGTATCCTCCATTAGCATGTAACCGACACTATGTTTGAATAACTCAGATGACTCCTCCGTGCATGATGGTGGGGCTACAGAAGGAGTAGCTGTGGACAAGGATCCAGTGGAATAGGCCGCTTTGCCAGATGCGTTGGAAGGCAAACTTGTATGAGCCTGGGTGACAGAGGACAAGGAGGATGAGGACAGCTTTGTTATCCACTCCACCAACTCTTCTGCATGTTCAACAGCAGAAAAAAAGGACAAGCGTGACCCGCCTTCAGAGGATGCACCACGTCTGCCACCACCACTTTTCACTGAAGATACAGAGGCTGCTTGTCCTCTTTTAGTGGCCTGGGAGCATCTGCCTCTCCTTTGTGGCCTTCCTGACATGATGGGTATTTTTTTTAACACCGCACTACACTGTACTATATATCGTACACTCCCGAATGCACTGATATATAGTGTACACTCAATAAGCTGTGTGTATATATATGTATACACTAGACTGTATATATTTTAAGACACCACGTCAAGTAGTGTGCTATATAACGTACATCCCCAAATGCACTGATATATAGTGTACACTCAATACGCTGCGTGTATATCTGTATACACTAGACTGTATATATTTTAAGACACCACGTCAAGTAGTGTGCTATATACCATACACCCCCGAATGCACTGATATATAGTGTACACTCAATACGCTGTGTGTATATCTGGATACACTAGACTGTATATATATTTTAAGACACCAGGTCAAGTAGTGTGCTATATACCGTACACCCCCGAATGCACTGATATATAGTGTACGCTCAATACGCTGTGTGTATATCTGGATACACTAGACTGTATATATTTTAAGACACCAGGTCAAGTAGTGTGCTATATACCATACACCCCGAATGCACCGATATATAGTGTACACTCAATACGCTGTGTGTATATCTGGATACACTAGACTGTATATATTTTAACCAGTTGCCGACCACCCTCCGTGGCTTGACGGCAGAAACTTGGCTTGTTATCGTGAAATGCCGTCACCTGACGGCGGCCATGAGAACGAGTATTGTGAGCGCGCACGCGCCGCCGGAGGCACGCTCATGCGCTCACTGTGTTCCAGGGGGGCCAGGGAGTGGGTGCGGGTTACCCGCGATCACCCCCCCAGAGCAACAGAACGGAGGTCCGCGTATGTGAACACGGATCTCCGTTCTGACAGAGGGGGAAGGGATGTGATAACAGGCTGCCTGTGTATGGGAGCCGTGATCACTCCCCTCCCACAGCCAGCCCAGCCCCCATACAGTTAGAACACACTAAGGGAACACAGTTAACCCTTAGAGCGCCCCCTGCGGGTTAACCCCTTCACTGCCAATAGCATTTACACAGTAATCAGTGCATTTTCATAGCACTGATCGCTGTATAAATGCCAATGGTCCCAAAAAAGTGTCAAAATGGTCCGACATGTCCGCTGCAATATCGCAGTCCAGATAAAAATTGCAGATCGCTGTCATTACTGGTAAAAAAAAATAAAAATAAAAACCCCATAAATTAATTCTCATCATTCGTAAATGCGGCAAATTTTGCGCAAACCAATCATTACACGCTGATTGCGATTTTTTAAATAAAAAATATGAAGAATATAAATCGGCCAAAACCGATGAAAAAATTTTTTTTTTTGGATATGTATTTTAGCAAAAAGTAAGCAATATTGTTTTTTTTTTTGCAAAATTGTCGCTCTTTTTTTGTTTATAGCGGTGATCAGAAATGACGCAGACCCCCGAATGCACTGATATATAGTGTACACTCAATACGCTGTGTGTGTGTATATATATATATATATATATATATATACATACACAGTATCTCACAAAAGTGAGTACACCCCTCAGATTTTTCCCCACATGAGTGAAAACAACGGTCGCCAAATCTGTAATTACCGACACACAATAAAACTCCCCTATCGTTTAAATGTGACAATATGTTCGACAAGTGTGTGACGAAATGTAACATCGTTTCACAGTAAAGAAGTCACAACAGTGTACTTTTCTACCTTATTTTATAAATGTTTTTAGACTCCCCACATGAGTGAAAACACTCTATGACACATACATATATATATATATATATATATATATATGTGTGTGTGTCGCATAACTCACATGTGATATATAGTCACGTAAGCCC
>BLSH010448438.1:311642-323521 GCA_018402905.1 Glandirana rugosa | reverse complement strand
CTCTTATACACATCTGGCAAAACTGGTGGCAAGTGGCATCTTGGCAGCTGTACGCTTGACTTTTCTCAGTTCACGGGCAGTTATTTTGCGCCTTGGTTTTTCCACACGCTTCTTGCGACCCTGTTGGCTATTTTGAATGAAACGCTTGATTGTTCGATGATCACGCTTCAGAAGCTTGGCAATTTTAAGAGTGCTGCATCCCTCTGCAAGATATCTCACTATTTTTGACTTTTCGGAGCCTGTCAAGTCCTTCTTTTGACCCATTTTGCCAAAGGAAAGGAAGTTGCCTAATAATTATGCACACCAGATATAGGGTGTTGATGTCATTAAACCACACCCCTTCTCATTACTGAGATGCACATCACCTAATATGCTTAATTGGTAGTAGGCTTTCGAGCCTATACAGCTTGGAGTAAGACAACATGCATAAAGAGGATGATGTGGTCAAAATACTCATTTGCCTAATAATTCTGCACACAGTGTATATATACATACACAGTATCTCACAAAAGTGATTTTTGTAAATATTTTATTCCATCTTTTCATGTGACAACACTGAAGAAATGACACTTTGCTACAATGTAAAGCAGTGTGTGAACAGCTTGTATAACAGTGTAAATTTGCTGTCCCCTCAAAATAACACACAGCCATTAATGTCTAAACCGCTGGCAACAAAAGTGAGTACACCCCTAAGTGTAAATGTCCAAATTGGGCCTAATTAGCAATTTTCCCTCCTCTGTGTCATGTGACTTGTTAGTGTTACAATGTCTCAGGTGTGAATGGGGAGCAGGTGTGTTAAATTTGGTGTTATCGCTCTCACTCTATTATACTGGTCACTGAAAGTTCAACATGTTACCTCATGGCAAAGAACTCTCTGAGGATCTGAAAAAAAGAATAGTTGCTCTACATAAAGATGGCCTAAGCTAAGAAGATTGCCAATATCCTGAAACTGAGCTGCAGAATGGTGGCCAAGACCAGTGGTTTAACAGGACAGGTTCCACTTAGAACAAGCCTCGCCATGGTCAACCAAAGAAGTTAAGTGCACACGCTCAGCGTCAAATCTAGAAGCTGTCTTTGGGAAATAGATGTAAGAGTGCTGCCAACATTGCTGCAGAAGTTGAAGCGGTGGGGGGTCAGCCTGTCAGTGCCGAGACCATACACCGCATACTGCATCAAATTGGTCTGCATGGCTGTCATCCCAGAAGAAAGCCTCTTCTAAAGATGATGCATAAGAAAGCCCATAAACAGTTTGCTGAAGACAAGCAGACTAAGGACATGGATTACTGGAACCATGTCCTGGGGTCTGATGAGACCAAGATAAACGTATTTGGTTCAGATGGTGTCAAGCATGTGTGTCGATAACCAGGCGAGGAGTACAAAGACAAGTGTATCTTGCCTACAGTCAAGCATGGTGGGGGGAGTGTCATGTTCTGGGGCTGCATGAGTGCTGCCGGCACTAGGAAGGTACAGTTCATTGAGGGAACCATGAATGCCAAAAGGTACTGTGACATACTGAAGCAGAGCATGATCCCCCCCTTCAGAGACTGGGCCACAGGGCAGTATTCCAACATGATAACGACCCCAAGCACACCTCCAAGATGACCACTGCCTTGCTAAAGAAGCTGAAGGTAAAGGTGATGGACTGGCCAAGCATGTCTCCAGACCTAAACCCTATTGAGCATCTGTGTGGCATCCTCAAGCGGAAGGTGGAGGAGCGCAAGGCCTCTAACATCCACCAGCTCTGTGATGTCATCATGGAGGAGTGGAAGAGGACTCCAGTTGCAACCTGTGAAGCTCTGGTGAACTCCATGCCCAAGAGTTTTAAGGCAGTGCTGGAAAATAATGGTGGCCACGCAAAATATTGACCCAATTTGGACATTTTTACTTAGGGGTGTACTCACTTTTGTTGCCAGTGATTTAGACATTAATTGCTATGTGTGGAGTTATTCTGAGGGGACAGCAAATTTACACTGTTATACAAGCTGTACACTCACTATTTTACATTGTAGCAAAGTGTAATTTCTTCAGTGTTGTCACATGAAAAGATATAATAAAATGTTTAAAAAATGTGAGGGGTGTACTCAGTTTTGTGAGATACTGTGTATATATATATATATATATATATATATATATATATATATATATTTGCACTGCCTGACTCTATACAGATAGCCCTATTTATCTAGTATATATTTCCCTACACTAACCTGCGTGCACTAACTGACAGATAGATAGATAGATAGGGCGATCGATATACAATCTATCTTTATATCTAGCTACAGTAGCTAGCTATCTTTTTTTCACAATTTGCAATAGCTATCTAGCTAAACTGCCTGCAATCTGCAACCTAAACTCTCTATCAATCCAGCACCGCCGCCAACCCATACTACATACTGTACAAGCGGCTTTATATAGTGTGGGGCGTGGATTGAGGCTGCTGAACAGTGATTGGCTAAAGGCACCCTGCCTTTAGCCAATCATAGCTCTCACAGCAGGCCGCCCACTAATTGGCCAAAGCATGCGGGTCATGTGCATGCTTTGGCCCATCAGCCGGCAATTGGAATACATTATAGGGCGTGCAAAGTTCCCGCGGACGCCCCATAATGTTCGCAATGGTGCGAACGGACAAACACCCAATGTGAACTAGGAGCTCATCCCTAATTGAGACAGCACACTTTCACTTTTTCTTTAATTCATTAATATCCTGGTATTCAAGGATTTTACATGCAGCAGTCTTAGCAAATTAGTCAAGCATAGCCCAGATTATAATCCACAAGTTTCTGTTTTTCCCCCAAAGTCTAAGTCCTCCTCATGTAATAGCAACTCCCGTTCCTCCATTTTGTTAGCTAGGCTCCTAGCATTTGTGTACAGTGGAATATTGGATTTCGAGAACCTCAGATTGCGAGTAACGTGGTTAACGAGCGTTTCGCAATATGAGCAGTTTTTAAAAAAAATCGTGACTCGGTTTGTGAGTGCTGTCTCGCAAAATGAGCAGGATTAAGCCTCTCTGCAAGCAATACCGCATGTGGCTAGAGGTGTGGGGCGCTGGTGAGGCTCGGAGACGCTAGAAAGCACTCGGAAATACTGAAAGTGTCAACAGTTCCCAAGCATTTCCAAATGTTTCTGAGCGTTTCCAAGCCTCACCTCTGGCCACATTCGGTATTGCATACACCAGCGCCCCCTCACCTCTGGCCACATACAGTACTGCATAGACAAGCAGTCACTATGGAACTAATTATCTGAGTTTACATTATTTCCTCCTTATGCTTCCTGTGGTTTTGTTTTTGAATTTACAATACGTTAGTGCAGCGCTGATAAGAACGAAAAGCAGTATGTAATGAACCAAACGATCATGCAATGCTCAGGTAGTGCTAATGATAAGAGTCCATCAGTGAAGCAGGTGCTAATTCAAGTTGGTGAAGACAGTGAGACATCCCATCCACCACAGAAACACAAGCCTCTCCCCTCACTGATCCCGACCCTATGCGGATCATCCGGCAACAACACCCTCCAGAAGTAGCACAGCAGAAACTGGTGACGATCTGCGAATTTTAGCGGTACTGTGATATTGCAGCGGACATGTCGGACCATTTTGACACTTTTTTGGGACCAATGACATTTATACAGCTATCAGAAATGTAAATGTCCACTGATTACTGTATAAATGTCATTGGCAGTGAAGGGGTTCACCTGCAGGGGGTAGTGAAGGGGTTAACTGTGTTCCCTGGGCGTGTTCTAACTGTGGGAAGGGGGGCTGGGCTGTTATGGGCATAAGAGATCTAACTGATCCCAGTGACAGGGATCAGTAGATCTCTTATGTGCCCACTGACAGAGCGGGGAACCGCCGTGTTTACATCGTTCTTTGGCTCTGGCTGCTCATCGGGTTCGCCCGAGCCGCGGGCACACTCCTCCGGAGTGCGGCCCGGCGGGCACGCGACCCCTAGCGGCCACTCTGTAAATAGCCATTTATTTACGGCGATTCACGAGACATGTCCACACTGCCGCAGTAAATATACTGCGCGCGGTGTGGAAGTGCTTAAAAGCCCCTCCAACTTCGTGGCCATCTTTCTTCCTAATAGAGCTGCACCCTCCCCATAAAGGTGCAGCCTGTCCTTACTAAAGAGCGGGTAACCGACTGAGAAGTCAGCCCAGTTCCCTAGGAACCCAAACCCCTCCTTCCTACACCAGTTCCTCAGCCACTTGTTCAGTTCCCTAAGCTACTGCTGCCTCTCTGGTGTGGCTCAAGGTACAAGTAGTATTTCTGAGAAAGCTACCTTGGAGATCCTTCTCCTCAATCTATTCCCTAAGTCCCTGAAATATTTTTTTAGGACTCTCCCCCTTCCTCTCATTTTGTCATTGGTACCAACATGTACCATGCCCGCTGGGTCCTCCCCAATAATTTGTCCACCCGATCCGTGATGTGCTGAACCCGAGCTCCTGGTAAACAACATACCGTTCGGCGGCCACAGTCTTTCTGACAGATTGCCCTCTCTGTCCTCCTAATAATTGAGTCCCCTACTACCAGCACTTGTCTAAACTTTCCTGTATCTCTGCCCCCCTTCTTACTGGAGCCGTCACTCCCCTGGCAGCTAGGGGAGAGCGTCTACCCCTGAGTTGACTCTTGTATTTAGACAATATTTGCTTATCTCGGAGTTCAACTTTAAAGAAGAACTCCAGTTTAATTAAAATGAGTTTATTGGTGTAACCATGTGCTCCCTTGAGAGTGGCTGGAAGTAGTGAGTCACCTTATAGCTGCCCTTATAGCTGCCCTCAATCACACCATATTTCACACATCCGTAGACACTGACCAGGCCAGATCTTGTTTTTGTTGTTTTATTTAGAGGAAATAACTTGGATGGGGATAAGGGATGACTGTGGGATGCCCAAAAGAATTGTAATACACAAACTCCATATACACTCCTGTACATGCGCACTTCCTGCAGACCGTCCCTCTGGAGACTGTTACTCTTCACAACTCTCCAGCACTTGACTCGCTGATTGTTTCTCCTACCGTTCTCTCTCCAGCACTGAACTTAGTAAATCATCACTCTCTTACTTCGCTCCAGCACTGAACTTAGTTTCCAGCTTGAAAGGAAATGTATCAAGCTTCTCTGTTCCTTTCTCTTCACTGTGGCTAGCACATAGTGAGGCCTACTCTCAGCAGAATCTCCACAACAACCATTACAGGCCAGGGATCACGGGCCCCTGAATGTGTAGCAAAAGCACTTGAGTGCTAGCCGGGCCTTTAATGGCCTACAACTCCCAGCCCATCCCTCTTCCAAGTCCCACTGACCTGCTTTATCTCAGTGACTTTCCTTTCCCTGAACTGGCTCCCAAGGCTTCCACAGACTGTCCACTATTCCTCTCCCAGCCTGCTCTAGCACTTTCTCTTGCAGTTCCCAGTACTGGTGGATCACTTTAAAGTCTCTCACTGTATAGCACCTCAGCTGTTCTCCTGTTCCCCTGTGTGAATCCAGGAATCACCACCACTCCTGGCTGCACCCAAACCTCCAGGCCTCAAGGTTACGCCCCCAGATGGAGATGACCTCCCGGGTAGAGGCCTCCACAGCACCTCTGCTATATCTCCAGACTTCCACCCAGACACTTCTCCCTGATTGGGCTGACTCAGAGTATTTAAGGAGGCCTGCCCCCTGCCAATTCTGCTTGGGGATTGGTCAGGGCTCCCTAGAACACTCCAGATGGCTCTACCTATCTCCCAGCTCTCTGACCAGAAACCTTCCCCTGGTTTCTAGAAAGAAGTGGGAGGTTCTGGTGACCTCCTCTGTCAATTTCGCTCAATCCTCCCTGAGCCACTCCTCCCAGCCCAGATCAAATATTCAGGCCTGCTCTTACACTCAGGCCTGACTTCATTTTACCTCACCTAGCAAACCCTGCTAGAAAAAAAAACGCACCTACACTATGGGGACGCTACACTGGGAAAAAAGAGGATTAAACCCATCTCCTTACTCCCTTTTGCCTCCAAAATCCTTGAACGTTTCGTTTACAACCGACTGAGTGACCACCTCACTGAAAACAGCCTTCTTTATCCCCTTCAGTCTGGATTTCGTCCACACCACTCCACAGAAACTGCCCTCCTAAAACTCACAAATGACTTACTAACAGCTAAAACCAACGGTCATTATTGCATACTCTTACTCTTGGACCTCTCCGCTGCCTTTGATACAGTTGATCACCCCCTCCTCCTCAAAAAAGTCAATTTGCTTGGTCTCCATGGCTGTGCTCTCCATTGGTTTGAATCTTACCTATCTCACCGCACCTTCAGTGTCACTTACAACTCCACTTCCTCCTCTCCAACTCCTCTCACCGTTGGGGTCCCCCAAGGATCTGTCCTCGGACCCCTACTATTCTCGATCTACACGTCCTCCCTGGGTCAGCTGATAACCTCCCATGGCTTCCGCGATCATTTATATGCCGATGACATCCAAATCTATCTCTCTACCCCTCAGCTCACCCCATCAGTCTCCTCACAGATCCCTGTCTTACTAACACACATATCAGCCTGGATGTCACAGCACTTCCTCAAACTGAATCAATCTAAAACTGAGCTCATTATATTTCCTTCCCCATGTGCCCCTTCCCCTGGCTACTCTGTTAAGATCAATGGCACAACTATTAGTGCGTCACCACATGCCAGGGTGCTAGGGGTAACCCTAGACTCTGAACTGTCCTTTCAAGACCAAGTCCAATCCCTGTCCAAATCATGCCGCCTCAGCCTACGCAACATCGCTAGAATATGCCCCTTTTTAACCAATGACACTACCAAGCTTCTAATTCACTCTCTGGTTATCTCTCGCCTCGACTACTGCAACTCTCTCCTCATTGGATTACCTTTACATACATTATCCCCCCTTCAGTCAATAATGAATGCTGCTGCAAGACTTATCTACCTTGCCAACCGCTCAGTGTCCTCCACCCCTCTCTGCCAATTGCTCCACTGGCTTCCACTCACCCAATGTATAAAATTCAAAGTACTAACAATAATTTACAAAGCCATCCACAACTCTGCCCCCAGCTACATCTCTATCCTGTTCTCAAAATACCAACCAAGCTGCCCTCTTTGGTCCTCCCAAGACCTCCTGCTCTCTAGCTCCCTTGTCACCTCCTCCCATGCTCGCCTCCAGGATTTCTCGAGAGCTTCTCCCATCCTTTGCAACTCCCTACCCCAATCAGTCCGACTGTCTTCTAATCTATCCATCTTTAGACGATCCCTGAAAACCTTTCTCTAAGCCTATCCTGCTTCTACCTAATACTCTTTCTTTCTACATCAGCTCACCCCCCACAGCTTTTACCTTTTGTATCAATTGACCCTCCCTCTTAGATTGTAAGCTCTAACGAGCAGGGCCCTCTGATTCCTCTTGTACCAAATTGTGATGTAACTGTACTGTCTGCCTTCATTTTTGTAAAGCGCTGCGCAAATGGCTGGCGCTATATAAATCCTGTATAATAATAATAATAATTATTATTATGTGATATTTAAAAAGTTAAAAGATAACAGGTTTGCCCTTTTTAATTTTAACATGTATTATGTTGCAGCTTACCAATTCTTAGACATCATGGCTGCTTTAGTTTTTTTTATAGTTTTCTTTTTTAGGCTTTCCTTCCTTTATTTTCCCCTGTTGGTCTGGCCAGTAAGTCAGTTTTTTTCAAAATAAAAAGCTGTCCTGCAGATGTAGCAGTTTGAGGATTGAGACAAACCATTTACTACTTACAGGGTTGCTTACAATGTTCAGCTTTTATTAATTTATGTAAAACCTTTATCCCAAAAGGAAAAACATCTGTTGCTGTAATTGCTTACAAAGTGTTAGCTGGAGTTCAGCTTAAAATTTCTTAGTGTATCTAAATCTTTTTGTCCATCTAACACTCCCCCCCCCCAGACTGACAATACTGCTGTTCAAAGGGGTCTCTGTTGCACCTTCATCCAGAGTTGTGTCTCACTAATACAGGAGGTGTGTTATTTATGCACTTGGGGGCTAACAATATGCATGCATCATCAGGGCCACTGATAGGGGGGTACAACCAGCCCTGGTGTGGGGGGCCCGGAGCACACAGTGGGGCCCACACAGGGGGGATTAGTGACAGATGACAATTGTGTCTCTTTTCCTCCAGCCGATGAAAGTTGCTCCCTTCCCTCTCCCTAGCTACAAGCTTTTATCTGATAAGAAAGAGACAGTAGTCCCTCACTAATTCCCCTCCCTGTGTGGGCCCCCCTCCTCTCAGCACTGGAGTTTGTGATCTATAACTTAGGCTCCATGCACACTGGCTTAAAAAAAATTGCTGCTTCTACAGGAGTTTAGTGTTTTGCCTGTAGAAGCAGCCCAATGTTATCCTATGTGTCCAGACACAATAGGATGATTACAGGCATATTTTAAGCTCAACGTTTAAGAGACAGGAGAAAAACCTTCTGGTTCTCCTAAACTCGTCTAAACTTTGTACAAAAAAAGTTCTACATGAGCGTTTTTTTTCTGCCAATTGAACTGCAGTTTTTTAAGCCTGCATGGAGCTTAACTTTTTTTCTTTCCCTCTGATACCGGAGCCTGTATATTTTTTTCATCTCATCTTCATTTTTATTTATTAACTCAGTCTTATCTTTTAGATTTAGCAGGAATTCTGTGAGTTATGTTGTATTTGTACACAAATAATAATAAACTGCGCTACAGTCCAAATATATAAGTTAGCAGCGGCTAGAAATTAAATACAGGATAACAGTAGTAGAGCCGCGCTTAAAGGAAAAAGTCCTCAAATCCCACAGCTTGTCAGATGTTCAAACCACCCCGTGCTCAGCACACTTTAAGTGAATCCACCACCGTACAATGAGGGGGCTTACCAGACACAGCTGGGAGCCCAGCTTATAATGTTGTCAGGTCTCGCTCACTCCTCCACTGAATCCTCATAAAGACAGCATTGGCCAGGTGTAGGAAAAATCTCAGCAACCACTCACTCACCGCGGGGCAGGTTAGCATACAAGCAGAAATCCCATGTACATGTCCGAGCACCAGGGGAAAGAAGGACTCAATATAGTGAAGTACCGTAAAGAATTTATTAGGATAAATCTAAAATACTGTACTCACATAAGGATGCTATAAAACGCGTGTAAAACAGAAAGCCGGCAATCTTCAACAGCAACTGGTGACGTCAGCGCGCCCTCCCGACGTACGTTTCGTCACAGATGACGTCGTCCGGGGATAGGGCGCGCCGCTGAGCCACCAGAATATATATGCCACTATACCTAGGTGCGAAGCGTAGGCGGCCATATTGCAGCCTGGAAAATATGCCCACACAGGATGTCAATTAATGCTATAACACCCCCTCGACCAGGCACTAGTGCAGCGTCATATGTAGCGAATGTGGGGAAAAGACCCCGCTAAACCTGAGGTCCACAGCTTAGCCATCAGGACCATAGCAATATTAGGTATGAGCAACAATATATAAGTAAGTACATACATGTAAAAAATTAAATATATAAACACAACCAATAAAGGTTGTGTAAAAATTTTTAAAATTAATTCATAAAAAATATTTCTAAAGGCCATATTTTGAAAAGCCATTTTTTGAAAAGCCCTTTTAAAGGAAAAGAGAAAAAAATTAAAAATTAAAAAAAATTTTTTTACTTATGGTCTCCCAAGCATCGCACTTAGTGTACAAGAACAATATGTAAAATATCAGGACCCTCTATGAACAGAATCCCGATACAAGACATCACTAAATTGAAACCAACTTGAAACCACCAATATACATTATCAATAATGGTATCAACATATCAAGCATTATCAATAAAGGCGTTGACATCAGTGTCTACGTTTAACCCATAGGGGATATAGGATCTAACCCTATAGATCCAGGACATCTCAAGTTTCGAGATTCCTCTAATGAGGGAACCCCCCCTCCAAGGGGGTTTATAATGGTCAATCCCTAAAAAAAGGGTCTTAGAGGGGTTTTGATTGTGGTGATCCCTATAGTGTCTTGACAGGGAATGGTTTTTAAACCCAGTGAGGATGTTTGTAATGTGTTCATTTAAGCGAACCTGCAACGGTCGCTTTGTCCTGCCAACATATTGTAGGCCGCACGGGCACTGAATAAGGTATACTACAGCCGTAGTTGAGCAAGTAATAAAGGGCCTTATTTGGAATTGGGTAGATCTGCTGGTAGAGGCAAAGGTCTGTGTTCTCCTTCCCCCCAGAGAGTTAAAAAGACAGACCCTACATTTACCGCATTTATAATACCCAGTGAGCTGTTGAAAAAAGGGGGTCTGGGGAACAGGGGGGTCCAAAACATTCGGGGCCACCCTATTCCTCAATGAGGACGCACCCCTATAAATAACAGCGGGTCCATCTGGCAAGTGACCCTCCAAGATCCGATCACTCTTCAAAATATGCCAATGTCTACCTATAAGTTGTTTAATTTCATTGGCTTGATGGGAAAATGTGGTAATAAATGGTAGCTGTGGGGGTTCCCGTTGGTCCACCCTAGGAGCATTATCTTTCAGCAACACTTCTCTTGGCATATGAGCAACCTCTGTTAGGACGGCTGACAGAATCTCCTCATTGTACCCCTTATCTATAAACCTCTTAGTCAGGACATTAGCTTGTTCCAGAAAGGTGCTGGTCTCGGTACAGTTGCGCCGGAGTCGCATGTATTGACTCTTAGGCACCCCTTTTAACCAGGGGGCATAATGGCAACTTGTTCTCGGAATGAAGGAATTCCTGTCAGCAGCCTTGAAAAAAGTGGAAGTAATGAATTGCCCATTCTTTACCTCTATATTGAGGTCAAGAAAACTGATCTTCTCAGAATGGGCCTCATACTTTAATTCAATGCCCCTCTCATTGTTATTGAGGGACTCAAAAAAGGAGTCTAGACTAACCCGATCCCCCTCCCATAGGAGGAGGACGTCATCGATGTATCTTGCCCAGAGGATAAGCTCCGGCATCCTCTGGGCATAGATGACCTCCTCCTCCCAGAGGGCCATGAACAGGTTAGCCAAGCTGGGGGCATATTTAGCCCCCATGGCAACACCCCTGATCTGACTATAATACTTCTGGTCAAACCAGAAGTAGTTGTGAGTTGCTGCAAACTCCAACAACTCCATAATAAATGCCACCTGACTAGGGGACAGTTCAGAATTCTTACTGAGGTAGTAGTTAACAGCAAATAGACCCAAATTATGGGGAATGACTGTATAGAGGGATGTGACATCCGCAGTTACAAGAAGTAAACCATCCACTGGAGTATAATTAGAGACAATATTAATTGCATGCCTGGAATCCTTAATATAAGAAGGCATGTTCTTTACCAATGGTTGAAGAAAAAAATCTATATATCTGCCCACCCGGGACGTCACTGAGTCGATGCCACTGACAATAGGACGCCCGGGTGGACAGACAGGATTCTTATGCAGTATAGGGAGATAGTATATTACCGGAGTTTTCGGAGCTCTGGGTACCAAGAAACGTGCTTCTTTGGGAGTAAGAATGCCTTTATCTAGGCCGTTCTGAACTATAGCATTCAGAGCTTTTTTATATTTAATTTTGGGGTCCGATTTAAGGGGTTGGTAGGTGGAAGAGTCATCTAGGATGTTATGCATCTCTTTCATATAGGCATCGCGGTCCAATACCACTATCCCCCCCCCTTATCAGCTGGCCGGACCACGATATCTTTAGCAGCACATAAAGAATCAAGGCCTGTTTGAAAATCGCGCCTTAGGCGCACTTTCTTGGCTTCCAGTGCATCTAAATCTCTCAGAACTACTTCCCTAAAGACACGAATGGCAGGAGCCACTGGGCCTGAGGGATTAAAAAGAGAAGCATTGGAAAAACCCGTATGGGTGAATTCGGTAGATAATGCCTGATTTTGCCTAATAGGGT
>BLSH010448438.1:300713-311632 GCA_018402905.1 Glandirana rugosa | reverse complement strand
GTAAACCATCCACTGGAGTATAATTAGAGACAATATTAATTGCATGCCTGGAATCCTTAATATAAGAAGGCATGTTCTTTACCAATGGTTGAAGAAAAAAATCTATATATCTGCCCACCCGGGACGTCACTGAGTCGATGCCACTGACAATAGGACGCCCGGGTGGACAGACAGGATTCTTATGCAGTATAGGGAGATAGTATATTACCGGAGTTTTCGGAGCTCTGGGTACCAAGAAACGTGCTTCTTTGGGAGTAAGAATGCCTTTATCTAGGCCGTTCTGAACTATAGCATTCAGAGCTTTTTTATATTTAATTTTGGGGTCCGATTTAAGGGGTTGGTAGGTGGAAGAGTCATCTAGGATGTTATGCATCTCTTTCATATAGGCATCGCGGTCCAATACCACTATCCCCCCCCCCTTATCAGCTGGCCGGACCACGATATCTTTAGCAGCACATAAAGAGTCAAGGCCTGTTTGAAAATCACGCCTTAGGCGCACTTTCTTGGCTTCCAGTGCATCCAAATCTCTCAGAACTACTTCCTTAAAGACACGAATGGCAGGAGCCACTGGGCCTGAGGGATTAAAAAGAGAAGCATTGGAAAAACCCGTATGGGTGAATTCGGTAGATAATGCCTGATTTTGCCTAATAGGGTTAGTTAATATGTATCTTTTTATATTGACCTTCCTAATAAATTTGTGTACGTCCATGTACGTCTCAAATTTATTGAGGGGTCTCGGTGGGGCAAATTTAAGGCCTTGATCTAATAAACTGATTTCAGATTCAGAAAGATTTTTAGAACTTAGATTAAAAATACCTGCACCTACTACACCTTTGGTCTTTTTAATTCTAAGTCGCCACCCCCCTCTGGTCCCTCGTCTGGATCCACTGGCCTTTTTCTGCTTGGTGTGGGCCTGTGAAAACCCCAACTACCACTCGTACTAGGTTCAGGGTGGGTGGATAACCCTTCGTTGTCTCCCCTTGGTTGTTGTGGACCCACAGAAGGACGTTCTATACTAGAACCAAATGGTATGACTGGCGAGGGGCTAGTAGAAAGCTCACCTCCCCCTACCTTCTCAAATAGGGGGAAGAATCTATTGGAAATATCCAATTCCTCCCGATATTCGTTATTATAGTTGGGAGGTTGGTGTCTCTGCAACCCTTGATTGTTTCTCTTAATTGGGTCTTTACCTTTAGTTGAGGCTGAAGGGTGAGTTTTACCCCACTGTGGTCGTCCTTGATCGTTCTGAGGACCATTTTGGGGGTACGGTCTATACGCCTGGGTATCAGGACCGTAACCTCTTCCCCTCCCAGAGCGAGGAGCTCCCGGGGGAAGGAGAACACAGACCTTTGCCTCTACCAGCAGATCTACCCAATTCCAAATAAGGCCCTTTATTACTTGCTCAACTACGGCTGTAGTATACCTTATTCAGTGCCCGTGCGGCCTACAATATGTTGGCAGGACAAAGCGACCGTTGCAGGTTCGCTTAAATGAACACATTACAAACATCCTCACTGGGTTTAAAAACCATTCCCTGTCAAGACACTATAGGGATCACCACAATCAAAACCCCTCTAAGACCCTTTTTTTAGGGATTGACCATTATAAACCCCCTTGGAGGGGGGGTTCCCTCATTAGAGGAATCTCGAAACTTGAGATGTCCTGGATCTATAGGGTTAGATCCTATATCCCCTATGGGTTAAACGTAGACACTGATGTCAACGCCTTTATTGATAATGCTTGATATGTTGATACCATTATTGATAATGTATATTGGTGGTTTCAAGTTGGTTTCAATTTAGTGATGTCTTGTATCGGGATTCTGGTCATAGAGGGTCCTGATATTTTACATATTGTTCTTGTACACTAAGTGCGATGCTTGGGAGACCATAAGTAAAAAAAATTTTTTTAATTTTTAATTTTTTTCTCTTTTCCTTTAAAAGGGCTTTTCAAAAAATGGCTTTTCAAAATATGGCCTTTAGAAATATTTTTTATGAATTAATTTTAAAAATTTTTACACAACCTTTAGTGGCTTCACAGCCGGGCGCGCACTGTGCATGTGCGAGCTGTGCTGCAGCACTCTTAATGGCCGGGCAATCTTCTGGGACCCATGACGTGTCCCAGAAGATTGCCGGGAGGAAGGGGGGAGAGGTGAACTTTCCTTCTGACGCCGCAGAGCCAGAATGGAAGAGGGAGCTGGATACCTGTCAAACCCATGTATCCGATCCCCCCCCCCAAAAAAAAAAATGACACACCAATTGTGGCATGTCAGTAGGACACCAACACTTAAAGCGGAAGTTTCATTCGCTACCAGAGCCGTTTTTGCGTTTTTGGCACACGTTTAAAAAAATCATTTTAGGCCTGAATATTACACAAAAGCCCCAAACATTATATATTTTCTGGAAGCAGAGACCCTAGAGAATAAAATAGTAGTTTACATTTTTTATGTCACATAATGTTACCGCAAAGGTATAGGAAAAGCAAAATTTCAGTAAAAACACACTAACGTGAATTATAGGGCAAATAAACGCAATCAATTACCCACATTTTTGGTAAAATATAAAGGGTTGTGCCGAGTTAATAGATATTCAACATGCCAAAGCTTAAATTTTTGTGCGCACTGTGAAATGGCGGCAAACTTCAGTACCCTATATTTTCTGTAGGTGACGCTTCAGAAGCCCTCTGTAGGTATCTGTTTAGTGTTACGGAGGAGGTCTTGTATTAGAATTATTGCTCTCACTCTGGTGTACGCGGCGATATGTAACATGTGTATCGCAATCAACGTTTTCATGCGAAGGCGCCCCCCGACGCATGCATTAACGTTCGTATGTGTGTATATGTGGGGGTGGAGGGGGGCCTCAAAACATTTTTGGGGGGATTTTATGTGTTTGTGTGTAGCTTTATTTTTTGGGGAAAAAAAAATATATTTTTTAACTTTACTTTTTTTTGTCATCACATAGGGGACAAAAGTCCCCTATGTGATGATTTTTGGTAACAGGATCTCTTTATTATCTTTTAGACCCTGCATGTCTCCCCTGTACTCCACTCAGAGCCATAGATAATTTATTGTCCTGGGGGGGGGTTCAGCAGCAGGTACCAAGTGGTAAAGCGGGGGGGGTCGGGGGGGGAAACCAAGCCGCACTGTGTGGGTCGATGGAGCGTGGCTCCATCGACCCTCACAACACAGGAGAGAGCATGCACTGTGTGCCCCGTAGCAAGCATGGTTGTCGTTAAGATTTCACTGACACCCACTGTAGATTGCAAGGGCAGTGTAATTTGAATGCAGTGCAGGATCAGGGCCACCTTTCATATTGATTGGACCCTGGGCAAACATTTTCTTTGCCTCCCCCATTCACATCATGACTGCTCACTGATTGGTTGCTGGAGGTTAAAGCACATCATTACCACTCACTGATAGGTTGCTGGACGTTACAGCACATCATCTCACTGCCTGAGGTTTTCAGTGCCTCAACTGCAGTCCCTGACACACCACAGGGTTGTGCATATCATTTACTGCCAGACATACTACGTGAGATAGAGACTGCAGGCGTACAAGAGATGGTCAGAAACTGCAGGCGTACTACAGGAGATGGTCAGAGACTGCAGACGTACTACAGGAGATGGTCAGAGATTGCAGACATAGCACAGGAGATGGTAAGAGACTGCAGACATACTACAGGAGATGTTCAGAGATTGCAGACATAGTACAGGAGATGGTCAGAGACTGCAGACATAGTACAAGAGATGGTCAGAGACTGCAGACATAGTACAGGAGATGGTCAGAGACTGCAGCCATAGTACAGGAGATGATCAGAGACTGCAGACATAGTACAGGAGATGGTCAGAGACCGCAGACATAGTACAGGAGAGGGTCAGAGACTGTAGGTGTACTATAGGAGATGGTCGGAGATTGCACGCATACAAGAGATAGTCAGGGACTGCAAATGTACAAACAAATACTTGTAATCCTGCGCTCAGAGGGGAATGACGTCCTGGTTGGATACTTCTGTACTAAAAGCGTTAAAAAGGCACTTGGGTAATGAGCCGCCTTGCTGCCACTGTTGAACCGGGGATAGTCCAAGAACACTATGATGAAAACAGAGAAACAATGACGCACTGGCCTAGCGCATTACCTTTGACAAAGCCTTTATTAAAAGATTAAAAAGATATACTCACAAACGAGCTTTTAAAATGAGCATTCCAAACAATTGTGAAGTCCTGCCCGTTCATCGACACGTCATGTCCGGCTGGTACTCACACCGTGAAGGCTAGCGCGTTTCAAGGTTTCCTCAGAGCCTGCTACACACCAACTAAACCACACATATATACCATAGATAATGACATAGTGGGAGGTAAATCTGTATGTCACCGCCCCTAATCTGGGGCGTGTGCTCTGCAGAGGACTATTTGTATACTCCACCCACTGTTCACTCCACCCACATACACCAGAAGCCTAAACCACAAAATTAAGTATATATTGTGGCTAGACTGACTGATCATAAGTGTATAATATTCATAATATTCATAATCATCCTCACTAATTCACATGCCACCAGAGATGTCCCTAATACCAAGCTTCTTGCGACCTCTCTACACTCGGTACTGTTACTAACTGATAACTTTGCCCATTGATGTAACGGCTTATTATTGCTTATTACTGAGATAGCTTACTGGCCCGGATCTTCTATCAGGGAGTCTCCCGACCCCCGCCGCTTGGCGTGATGACTCCTCTTCTCTCCCCTAAACACGCGGGCTAGCAGGCTGGTGTGGGGCATTCCTTGTTTCCCCCTAGATCGCCCAGCTGTATCCCCCCTCCAGCGTTTGAAACGCAAGCTTCGAACCGGCATCCTCCACGTTGTGGAACGTTCCTTCCATCAGCCTCTCCGTGCGACATCAGGGAGGGACAAACAAGTCACCGCCCTCCCGCTGTTCTATGGTTGTCATGGGGACTGGATGCTAACTATACCCCTATGCTTCTCTATGGGCTAGTCTACAGTCTGTGGGGCCACATTCAGCTCGCCATTGCGTAGCGCTTGCAAATGTACAAGAGAATGTCAGAGACTGCCAACGTACTACAAGAGATGGTCAGAAACCGCAGACGTACTACAGGAGATGGTCAGAGATTGCAGACATAGTACAGGAGATGATCAGAGACTGCAGACATAGTACAGGAGAGGGTCAGAGACTGTAGGTGTACTACAGGAGATGGTCAGAGACTGCAGACTACTACAGGAGAGGGTCAGAGACTGCAGGCGTACTACAACAGATGGTCAGAGACTGCAGACATACTACAGGAGATGGTCAGGGACTGCAGGTGTACAAGAGATGGTCAGAGACTGCAGGCATACAAGAGATTGTCAGAGACTGCAGGTGTACTACAGGATATGGTCAGAGACTGCAGACATACTGAAGGAGTTGGTCAGAGACTGCAGTTGTACTACAGGAGATGGTCAGAGACCATCCATGTACTGTCTTATCTCCTATCCCTGTAAATTGTCTGCTGAACACTCACAATGGTCCTTCCTGATCACCATAACAGGTGCTTTCAGTGTCCCCCCACACCACACATGTCATTTACTTACTGTGTGACAGGTTCCAGACTTTCAGCATGGACTGTACCTCTCCTCCCCATTGATCACAGGTCTGGTTGTTAGAGGGTGGAGTGATTGGCTGTTAGGGGGATGTGGAGGTCACCTGATGGCAGGTCAGGCAGTGGTTGGTTGGGGATTGGAAGAGATGGCGGAGCACCAAGCCGAGAACCAAGCCGCGCAGCTGTAGTCGAACTCCACCCCAGTAGTATTTGGCCGCCATCTTATTTACGGGCAGCGCAGGTGCAAGGGACAGCTGCTTTGTGCTCCACAACAATGACTGAGGCTGGGCCCAGGGCAGCTGCTTCTTTTGCCCCATGTTAAAGACAGCCTTGTGAGGGAGATGCGTTGCAGGTTTTCTGCACCACATCCTAGTGTGAACCGGGGCTTATTATTGCCTTTTCAACAAAATTAAAAAAGGGCCAGGGCACTAAGGGCAGCAAACAGTCCAGCCTGGCTCTGGCAGCAATGTTGTTGTGCCTGCCAAACCCTCAGCCCTTTGGCTCTGCAGTCAGTACCACAACATAGTCCAAAGATCAGCTATATCCGTGATAGTGAAAGCAGCGCTAAAACTGAATATATATTGTGCAAAACAATTTAGTGCAAAAAATACAAACAAAGTGCTATTGCAAAAAGTCTCAACAGTGCAATCCTCAATGAAGTGCAAAGGTATGTCCTCCTTGAATCAAACAGTCAACTTGCTTCAAAGCTGAGTCCTTCACCTTCAATCACTTAAATGCAAAAACCAAGGTGGTAGTGCAAAAAAATCATTTGTGCAACATTTAATAAAGTGCAGGCATAAATACTCCTTAAATTGTGCAGATATGCTGTTTTTGATAGCGTATCCTTCACCATCGGTCACCACATGCGTGTGCACACATTGGGGGCTCACCAGAGGTCAAAGATAGATAGGCTCATCTTTCCAAGAATAGAGGGGGCTCATCACACAATGACCTTCCCAAGAACCGCATCCACGGGCACTCGTTCCTCTCCAGCATGTATAATCATGGGGAACAAGCAAGAAAGACCCTCATAGTGTATCACTTAAGGTATAGACATTTATTCAAACAGCACCGATTGCGCTTACATTAAAAACACTTTAAAACAGCAAGTTTCATTTAGCCAGATAGTCCTACCGCTCGGCCCTCCAACGCTCCTCTCCTCCACATCCAGAGCGTCACAGCCGTTGGTACAAACGTTCGCCTCAGGTCGCCGTGTGGCCACGCCCTGACGCTTCGTCACTTCCGACTTGATCACAGGGCTGGCCACACGGCAATCCAAGCCCTCCTATATAGTAGTAACCTTACGCCACTAGGTGGCGCCTTCGGTCTGGATCACCACCACCTCAAATCGCCAGGCAGCTCAGCAGGATGCTGATTAACGCCATATAAAATCATTTCTCATATAATATGATGTGGCAAACAGTGTGGCGAGAGGTAGACGCAATCTTTTTCTTTAGCCAGCCTGTCACCGACCCGGCCTGTATCACCACTCTTCTGTCTGCACGAGCTCCTGGAGGATCCTCACAACACCATCTGCATCTGCACCAGTCCTCGTGCCCCCCTGTGCTCCAAAATCTCCTGTCTTCTCTATAAGGGGTTCCCGAAGCAGGACCGTAAGAGAGGTTGCCCTCTGCACAATTAGACTCCATCACCAGGTACGTGACAGAAACGGACAGCCATGTCTGAGTCTGAGCAGGGGCCCTCTCCGCTGCATGAACTCTGTCACCATTTGGACAGTCTCTATCAAGCCGTGCAATACCTGCAAGCAGACTACACCCAGCTCTAGACCCAGCTCCTGGAATGTGCCTCTCTTGCCCCATCGGGGGCCTGGCAGCTTGCAACAGAACCCACAGTACCCTTGCCAGAACGGTTCTCAGGGGACCGTAGGAAGTTCAGAGCGTTCCGCTGTGCCTGTGAACTTTATCTCAGCCTGCAGCGCCGCACCTTCTCCCTGGAAACCACGAAGGTGGGGCTGGTGATTTCCCTACTTCAGGACGAGCCCCAACTATGGGCCCACCGGCTCCTGGAGCAAGGGGAGCCTGAGGTATCAAATTTGTCTCGGTTTTTCCAAGCAATGGCTCGGCTGTATGAAGACCCGCATCTCCAACAAGGGTGCCGTTGCAGTTCAGGCGTAGGAGCTCTGACATGGCCTGGAATGAAGCTGCTCTGCGCCACCAGTTCCAGCGGGGCTTGGCCGACCCCCTGAAGGATGAGTTGGCCCGTGTTGGGGCGCCAGCCTCCCTGGAGAGGCTCATCGACCTGGCTGTCCAGATCGATCAGCGCCTTCGTGAGTGGAAAGTGCCAAGGTGAACCTGCGACCTTCTTGGATGTTACCCTCCACTGTGGGGTTGCCAAAAGGCACTCTGGCTGGCTCCACCATTTCCACCTCTCCTCCTCCGACGCTGCCTGAACCCCAGCAGCGGGGTGTGGCACACTCAGCACTGACCTCTGAAGAGAGCCAGCGCCGAAGAAACCTCGGCCTCTGCCTCTACTGTGGAGAGCCGGGGCACTTCGTGAGCTCCTGCCCGTCCAAATTGGAAAGATGCCTTGCCACCTCTCAACAAGAACCTGTTGGGGCGGCTCACCTCACCCTCTCTCTGTTTCTACAGTTCCCTGGAGGAGCCATTACCGTCCCAGCTATTGTAGACTCTGGTGCATGCAGCTGCTTCCTGGACCTGAGCTTTGCTGCGCAACACAGGATACCCCTGCGACCCAAGACCCGCAGGATGGTGGTGCACCTGGCTGATGGCACAACCTTAAAATCTGGCCTGGTCTCACAGGAGACCACCCCTCTGACCACCATGGTGCTGGGAGGCCATCAGGAGCTACTCACGCTTGATGCCATCGCTTCGCCCACTCTAGAGCAGTACCTACGCTGCTTCTCGTCGTTCTCCCAGGATGACTGGGTTGCGCTCCTACCACTGGTGGAGTTCGCGTATAACAACTCGGTCCACTCGGCCACCCAGCAATCACCCTTCTTTGCCAATTACGGCTACCATCCCACCTTCTTGTCCAAAGCCTGCCCAGAAAACTCAGTGCCAGCTGTGTCCAACTTATTGAACTTCTTCACCTCCAATAACAAACTCCTGCAGGAGACAATGGCACGAACACAGGCAACCAATAAGGAGACTTATGACAAGAAAAGGCGTGGCGAACTAAACCTGGAGCCGGGTAATCAGGTACTTGAGATTGGCATGCCCATCCAAGAAGCTTGGTCCTAAGTTTATAGGGCCCTTCCCCATCAAATGAAAGGTCAACGAGGTAGCCTACGAACTGGAACTGCCTGAGTCATTCCGCATCCACCCAGTGCCCACCCAGAAAAAAGAGCACATATGGGCATCCGGAGGCTGCCCCTTGGGAGGGGGCAATGTCAGGGATCCAAATTGGCACCGCAATTGCGCAGGCTTGTCCGCACAGTGCACAGTGATTTTCCTGGCTGACCACCGGCACGTGCGTGTGCGCATGCGCAGGAACGCGTGCTACACGTACACTAAAGCAGCTGCACTTGGGCATTGCTGTCTGATCTGCAGCTTGTCCGTTATTCTGAACCTGTTGATACCTGCTACCTGATTGACCTTGGCATGTTTGACTACTCTGCCTTCTCCTCTCCTGACCCGGCTTGCCTTGACCTTGCTGATATCTTGCCTGTCTGATATCCATTGCCGAATCCAGCTTGCCTATTGACCACTCTCTGCCTGCCGATTTGCCTTATCTGCCTATCTGTGTTTGAACCGGCTTGTTTCACTCTGCTTCAGTCTGCCTCTGCATTCAGCTTCTGGGGTCACTGACCCGCATCTGCCTCTTTGGTCTCCTGCTGCCTAGTACCAGCGCATCCACAATCTACACCCAGCGTCCAGTCTGCTGCTGCATTACAGAGGCACTACTACCTTGTTGCGCTCTCGAGACCACTGTCACCACTCCAGTGGGTACAGAGCCAGAGCTGTATGAGAGGTCTCCTTCTACTAAAGACAGACTCTACTACCAGGTACGTGATTCCACATTACAGTATCAATATGTCTTTTCTTTCAGTTAGTGTTCTGATACATTTTTTTGATATGTATAGGATCTGAGACTTTTTTCACTTTCAATTGATCTAAGTCTTGTAGTACTAGCCTTTTGAAGAGTTTGATGTGGTGATCATCGTGGACTTGTGGGTTAAATAATGATTTGTTCCGTAACATACTATGTTGAATCTCTGTTGACATTTTTGGTAATTCACTGGGTTGTGTTTTAGGTTTCCCAAGCATATACTTGGTACATGCACATATATACTGCATAGCCTTCGATTATCTCTTCAGAATACACTTACAGTCTACAACAAAATGGTGACCGCACCACTTCCTGTATGTATTAGATAAATAGAATCATCTAACATCCGATCAGGTTCCCCTGAATAAGTCATGTGGTGTGATGCAACACGTAGGGCGTGGCCTGATTGTCCCAAAACCGGAAGTGATGTGAGAGGCGGCGATTGCCGTGATCCTTGTTTTTATCCATTTTAATGTAAGTGCATATAGTTTAGTTAAATAAAATAGTTTATCTTTACAATATTACACTATGTGAGGCTTTTCTGTACATTTGTTATAAAGACAGGATGGTGGCGCTATTTCCTAAAAAGTGTTAGTATGTCCCCAATTGTACTGTTATTGTATAAAAAATATATATATACATAAATGAATAAATAAAGAAAGATCAAGAACTCATGATAAAACTGTATACAGGCTAAAATGTAGAGGTAATAAATATATGTGTCAGAATAAGTTATATAGTTTATCAGATTCGTGCTGCTGATATTCCAAACGTGATTAATATCCAATAATTTATATTCATATAATACAATAAATCATGTGCAAACTGCAAATAAAAGGTGATATGACCAATGAAAATCCAAAAAAAGTGTCCATATATAATAAATTGTGAAAAAAAGAGAGTTCTTATTTCAGTGCCAGTCTATTTTTGGATCTGAAAAACAATGCTGAGCAGTTCTTTAACAGTCGTGCTTATTGCTGTTGGTGCAGTATTCCTTAAAGTGATTCAGTTACTTCTGTAAAATTATTTTCGTGACTCCAAAAATCGTGCTCCCACATGTGTCCCCACTCACCGGAAAGAGGTACCCCTGCAGGGGTGGCCCGCTTGTGCTGTGTCTTATACCCCGGACAGCTCGGGTCTTGAACAGCTTCGGCGTCCCTTTTGTTCCTCTCCTCGGTGCTGGTATCTAACTATTGTACCTCCCGGATTAATACCTTCCGTTTGTTTGTTTTTAACCGCATATGATTAATAAATACCTATTTTTTACGGAATTACACTATTTGGATTTTTTCCAATTTTC
>BLSH010448438.1:256953-268685 GCA_018402905.1 Glandirana rugosa | reverse complement strand
TACAATGGATATCTTCCATCAATTGATAATTACACGCTACCGCCCGATCATCCCGGCCAGCAGGCGCCCTGAGCGGTTATCGCTGGAGCAAACTCTGGTCTGGATCTTTGAGGTGCAATGCACGTTCTGTGGCGCGGGTGTATTACCGTCAATCAGGGGGCCCCTGTCTTCTGTACAGATCGATCTGCTTGGCGGCGGTTTACTTGCCTTATGGAATTAGTATCGCCTTTTATGTAAGGATAATGATCTGTGGGCTTTCTGTGGCATCTGATCAATGTGACAGAAATCTACAGCTATATTCCTTTGTGTTGTAATTTACCCTTTAATGGAACAGTAGCATAACCCTTATTGAATATAGTTTTATAAGAACTGTATTTGGTAGAGGTTCATTGTAACTGGCAGGTTACTGCATGTCTGGGGTGAATGTTCGGCTTTGTGAGGAGAAGCACATGGCTATCCCTGCCGGTCAGCTCCCCCCCCCCCCCATACATGCATGCCTTTCCTATTGTATAGTTTGAATGTAATCAAGTGTGTCATTGATTGGTGGTCTTGTATTGAGCTCATGTCATGTGACTGTGCCTTGGAGGCTGATTGGCTGATTGCGAAGCCATGTTCCTTTTGTTAAACCTGTCTGACCAGTATAAATAAACACAGCAGCGAGAGCCAGGCAGGACAATATATCCCTGCTATCGGCTATGTGAGATGAAGCAATCTGTGTGTGTGTGTGTGTGTCTGCTTCAACACAGGTCGATGGAATGCATTATGCAAAAGAGCTGAAAAATGCGCTTATTAGCGCAGGCAAATTATAATGCATACAAGGTATTATAATTTCCCTAACATCTGCACCTGTCTATGCTGCTACTCCTCCCCCCAGTGGTGGTTCCTCCACCTGAACCTCGCATTTCCACGCCTAAAAGATTCTGGGGAGATCGGAAAAAGTTCTGGGCCTTTAAGAATGCCTGCATGCTATTTTTAGCCCTACAACCAAGGACTTTTTCTATAAAAACTATAAAGGTTGGGTTCATTATTTCTCTGCTATCTGATGAACCCCAAGCTTGGGCTCATAACCTCCTTGAACAGAAGGACCCTTTACTCAACTCCGTGGACACCTTCTTTGAAGCCATGGCCCAACTTTATGATGATCCCCAGGGCTCTGCCACTGCTGAATCCACCTTGCTTATAATCTCATCCGAGTCTGACCAGGTGACGAGTGGAAAACGGCATTCAGAACTCGATTCGGACATTTTGAATACCTTGTTATGCAGTTCAGTCTCTGCAATGCCCCAGCTAGATTTCAACATCTAGTGAATGACATCTTCCAAGAATTTCTCCACCACTTTGTCACAGTCTACCTCGATGACCTCCTCATCTTCTCTGCTACCCTGGAACTCCATCACACTCATGTGAAAAAGGTACTGGCAACTCTCAGAAATCATGGACTTTATGTGAAATCAGAAAAATGTGATTTCGAGAAATCTTCCATCCAATTTTTGGGTCTCATCATTTCTACAGATGGAATTGCCATGGACCCCCAAAAAGTCAAAGCAATCCTTGAATGGCCAGCTCCTATAGATAAGAAGAGCATCCAAAGATTCGTTATTTTCGCAAATTTTTATCGGAGATTTGTGAAAGGGTTCTCTGCTACTATTTCTTCTATTACCTAGTTGACCCGCCAGCAGATACGCTTTCAATGGTCTCAAGAGGCACATATAGCTTTTGAAAAACTAAAGAAGCTGTTCATCCAAGCACCCATACTTCAACATCCAGATCCAGCCCTGCCGTACATCCTCGAAGTGGATGTTTCAGAAGTAGCCACAGGTGCAATACTTTCCCAGAGTCAAGGGCCTAAAGCACTGCTGCACCCCTTAGCTTTTGCCTCTCGGAAGATGACTCCACCGGAGAGGAACTACGATGTGGGAGACCGTGAGTTATTAGCCATCAAATTTGCCCTAGAGGAATGGAGGTATCTTCTGGAATGAGTGGCTAATCCCATTCTAATCTTACAGATCACAAGAATCTGGAATATCTCAGAACAGCTAAAAGACAGAGGCCCCGCAAAGCCATGTGTGCACTATTCTTTTCCAGGTTTAACTTCCATATTTCATACCGGCTGGGTTCCAAGAATGGGAAAGCGGATGCCCTCTCCCGGATGTTTTCTGATACTCCTGAAATGACAGAACCTGGCACCATCCCTTCGGCAAAGAATTTTTTGTTGATCCTGCCTCATCTAAAAACAGGGATCCGACAAGCCTCTGCCCAATACTCTGGGGCAGAAGTATCCTCCCTGAAAAGCCAAGAAGGGCTGCTCTGTTATCGGGATAATGTTTTTGTGCCACCGTAAGTCAGACTCCAGGTATTAAGGACTTTCCATGACCACAAGCTCACTGGGCATTTTGGGTCAAGAAAAACTTCTGAACTAATCCAGCGTTCCTTTTGGTGGCCCAATCTGAAGCAGGACTGCAAACAGTATGTAAGCTTTTGTACCATCTGTCAGCGCAACAAGGGGTCCAACGCCAAGCCCTGTGGCTTATTAAGACTGTTACCCATTCCGGAAAACCATGGAGGAAGATCTCCATGGATTTCATAGTGGATTTGCCGCCTTCCGAAGAATTCACCACTATTCTGGTAGTAGTGGATTGGCTTTCAAAGATGGCCCACTTCCTGCCTATGGTGGGCACCCCCTCCGCAGCTGAGACAGCCAATATATTTATAAAAGAAATCATCAGGCTACAATTTACTTCTAGATTCTGGAAGGATCTGTGCAAATCTTTGTCCATCAATTTCTGCCTGTCATCAGCTTACCATCCTCAGAGCAATGATCAGACGGAAAGAACAAACCAGACCCTGGAGCAATACCTGCAGTGCTGTTGTACTTGTTCACAAAACGATTGGGTCTCTCTCCCCCCCTATGCGGAATTCGCTCATAATAATTCTGTACATGCTGCCACTAACCAGTCCCCGTTTTTTTTTTTTTTTTTAAAAAGAGGATACGTGGCTGTTAGCATACTATTACCATGTACAAGTAAAGCAGAGAAACTTGCAAAGTCCACCAACGGAAGAGTAAACTCATAGTAAACTTACAGTTCTGCACCAGGTGGGAGTGGGGGAATGGGGTTGAGGATGTGTGTAAAAAGGGGGATAGGGTGGATGTGGGTAGGTGGCCTGGGTTAAGCAGAGGGGATTAGGGAGATCTTTGGATTGGGGGGGTGTCTGAGATGTGGAATTAGTCCTTCCAGAAAGACGGGGGGAGGAGGAAGAAGAAAAGGATTTACAATTTGGATATTTCCCAAGAACCAGCAGTGGAACGAGAGGGGGTTGAAGTGCTGGTTGGAGGCTGTTCACCAACCGTCCAGTAGTGCAGATGTCTGAGTCCTTTAGGGAGAAGGTTTAGAGGGGCTTTTTGCCTAATCCGGGGCTTAGTGGAGTGACCAGTCTAAGCAGTGTGAGGGGTCAGGTCCATGGTTCTTTCCGGTTGTTTTTTGTCCGGGGTGGGTAACAGGCTCAGTCATTAGGTGCCAACGTTGGGTGTAGTGGGTGTACTCCCCTGATGGTGAAGGAGGTCGCCAGTGGTAGTAGTGTGAGGGGAGTTTAGAAGAAAGGAAGACCATTTACGTCTAAAGCGAGTGGGGCAGTTATGATGATAAAGCGTGTTGTCTAATTTTTCTTTACGTAGAAGATTTATAAGTTCCTGTTGGACTTCTCAAAGTTTTGGTGGAGAGGAAGAGGTCCAATTCCAGAGTATGGCACGCCTTGCAGACATGAAACACGTAGCAAGCCATGTCTTGTCTCGAAGAGAGGTTTGCCTCTGTGCGTTTGTGGAATGGAGGGGATTATCGTCCAACTTGATTCAAAAAGTTGACCACTTCTGTGTAGGACCAGAGCCTATGAAGTAGAGATGATTTGAGGCTGTGTCATAGAGGACAGTGTGTAGGAGCCTGAGGTTTACCTTTGGGGGAGTATGGTACATAGGCCCTGTGCATGATCTTGAATTGCTGCTCCCTCCAGAATCCGTTCGTTATCATGGCGTGGGTGGCGTTGTATCCCTTTAGGGTTTTATGGACCACTGTGGGAGACTCAAGATCTTTTATCCAAGAGATGATGGAAGTGGTGTTAAGCGGTTTGCTTGTCAGTTTGTGGAGAGGTTTGTAAATGGATGATATCTTTGTTTGCCGTAGAGAGTATCCAAAAAGGAGTCATGAACTCTTTGATGTTTATCTGGGTGCAGGTCTATTGCATAATGTACGGCTTGGTGGATAAATAGAAAGTGGTTTGTGGGGAGGTTGAATTTTAAGAGTATTTCTGCTAACTTTAAAGGAGATCCCGTCCTTTCATCAAACAGTTGGCCAAAAGTATTGAGTCCATGGGAAGCCCATACAGCAAAGCCAGCACCCGTCGCAGTGTGTCAAAAATTTGGGCTCCTGTGGATAGGGATGTGTTTGGATATCCATGGTGGAAGGGTGAGTTTCCTTTTGGTTTCTCTCCAAGCTATGAGGGTGTCTCGTATTAGCAGGTTGTGCTTTAGATCTAGGGGGATAGATAGAAGGTTGCTATGTAGCAGTGCTGCCAGGCTGTATAGTTATTCACCCAGTGGGGGGGCCTAGTGTGGTGTAATGGAGGGATTTCGCTTTTGTCTAAATTAATCCGTAGCCCCGAACAGGCTCTGAATCCAGTGAATATGTCTTGGATAAGAGGCATGTCCTCTTGGGAAGAGGAGGTAAAAATCTAAATATCATCTGAAAATAATGCTAGTCGCAACTCATGATGTCCTATTGTCATGCCGTGAAGCTTTGGGTGTGAAAGGATATAACGGGATAGTGGTTCTAGGGCTAGATTAAATAGGAGCGGGGACAGGGGGCACCCCTGTCTCATGCCCTTGTGAAGTTTTATGTTGGGGGAGGTATGCCCTGCTGCTATGATGTTGGCTGTGGGGTCTGCATACATTGTGGAGATTAAGTGAAGGAAAGGGCTGGTAAAGCCAAACTTGCAGAGGACTTTCGATAACCAGTTGAAACTGACATTATTGAAAGCCTTCTCTGCGTCAAGAGAGATTATTGCATTGTCGGGGTTGGCTTTAGTGTACTCTAGGGCAGTAACGACCTTCCTAATATTAGAGGATGCCGAGTGGCCTTGAGTGAAATCTGCTTGGGCTGGGTGGATGAGAGTGGGCATTATTTTCGCTAATCGGGAGGCTATGATTTTAGAGAGGATCTTGGAATCAAGGTTAAGCAGGAAAATGGGTCTGTATGACCCGGGTTCTGTTGGGTCCTTCCCCTTTTTTGCTATCAATTTAATATGGGCCTGATATCCGGTGGGAAGATATTTTCCCCCTGCCAAAATATTCTGGTATACCTGAAGTAGGACTGGGGTCACTATGCTTTCGGCTAGTTTAAAGAATTCTGGGGTATACCAATCGGGGCCAGGAGATTTACCCTTAGTCATTTTCTTGATGACATTGGAGACCTCCTGTTCCGATATCGGGGCGTTTAGTTGGTTTAGAAGGGAAGGGTCTATTAGGGGGAGTGAAATGTGGTCCAAGAATTCCTAAGCAGTTTTGGGGTCTAAGGCGTCCTCGCTGTAAAGGGAGGTTTAGAATTGCTCGAATATGTTGTTTATCTCCTTAGCTTTTGATGTAAGTGTGCCCTGTGCATTTTTTCAATGCGAGATGTGAGTTGGCTTGTGGGGGCCTTTGCATAGCCTGGCAAGAAGTTTGCCTGGCTTATTGCTTTTTTGAGCTATTGGTTGGAAGCTAGATAGGAAGGGACTCTTCATGCCCCTCCAGCGTTGGTTTGTGTGTTGTCGAGCAGTGAGAGGGAAACAGGGGCGTGGTCCGAGATTGCTAACTCTTGTATGAGGGGGTCCAGGGTGGAAGGGAGGAGAGATGAATTCTCAAACAGGTAATCTATTCTGGACAGGGTATAATGGGGTGGGGAATAGAAGGTAAATTCTCTTTCCTCTGGGTGCGCCAGTCTCCAGACATCCGTGAGTTGTAGTGCGTCTGTAAAGGTTGTAAGTAGAGATGTTGGGTTGAGGGCGTGATGTAGGGGTCTAATATGTCCAAGTGATTTATCCTCTCCTAAGTGCATGACGGAGTTGAAGTCCCCTCCAATCACTAGGGGAAGGTGGACATATTTGGATTGATGGCTGGTTAATCTTTGGAAGAAGGATTGTTTGGGGGGATTGGGTACATAGATGTTAGTGATCACCATGAATTTATGGGCTTTTTGGAGATGTACAGTTAGAATCCGCCCCAGTCATCCTGATCTACAGAGATTGTTTCCCAGGGGCATTGTTTGTGGGTAAGAATTAATACCCCTGCTTTGCCTTTCACCGATGCTGAGCCATAAACGTGACCCACCCAAAGTTTGCGCATGCGGTGAAAGTCCTTTGTTTCTAAATGGGTCTCCTGAAGGAGGGCTACGTCAGACTTAACGCGTTTGAGGTGGCGGAGGACCGCCATACGTTTTTGGGGTGAGCGCAGCCCCTTAATGTTCCAGGATACGAGTTTCATATTGATTTGTGACAAGTTGTGGTCTGCAGATGTTGGGGGGGGGACATGTGGTGTTATAGGAGGTTACGATAGTGTGGTGTGGCTCCCAGCAGTGCAAGGTGTGGGGGGGGGGGGGGTGAGATAGGGATAAGTATGGGTTAGGAGGGGGGGAGGGCCGTGTCTCCTCAGTGGGTGCTAGATGTGTTGAGGCAGAACTGGGTAACAAAAGCGGGAGGGTGTGCCTCTTTCTAAAGCTCCCAAGAAGGGAGGAAGCACAATAACAAAAAGAACACAAACTATAATACTGTAGAAAAGAAGGCTGTTATCAATCTGCAAGAATACCAGTAGGTTATACCACTTACAGTAGTGAAGTCTTGCACTTCTCTTTTTTCCACACATATTCCACTGACAGCGTTACCGGAGAGGTGAGCTTATTGCCATTAATGTAGGTAGTGACTGTTATAGTTAACAGTGCCAATTGAAGAGCATAGGTGGAGGTTGGCCGGGCTCCGTTGTCTAGTGGTCTCTCCTAGTCTCCGGTGATGCTGAAATAGGCAAGAGTGAGAAAAAACATAGGAAAAACAGTCTCTTTAGAAACATAGCCAGACATCACAGCGTTAACGGTGAGCAGTAAACAGGAGATCAAGGGAGGGTTTCACGAACTAGAGTACGAAAACAAAGTCCAGTGATAGGTAACGGTACAGAGGTGCCAGTCAGTGGGACTTATTTTGGTTTAGGGTCATTGTAATATATACCCCTTTTTGGAGGATCCTTGCGAGGGCTCCTCTGATCCCTGGGGACCATGGAGGGGGGGGGGGTGCTTGCCTCCATTGGGGTAGGGTCCTGCATGATGTGAAGATGGGTCTGCACATATTTCAGGTCATCCTCTGGGTGTGAGAATGCTTTTGAATCCCCCAACTGGTCGATGAGCCTGGGAAGGGCCAGGAAGCCCAGGGTAAATTTCACTCCCTTGTGGTATAAAGCAGAACAGATAGGCTGAAAGAATTTGCGTCAGCGGGATACTTCTTGCGAGTAGTCCGCAAAAATCATCAATTTGTGGCCATCAATTTGCAGGGTATGAGAGTTGCAGAGCGATTTTAAAATCATCGCCCTGTGCGGCGGTCATTTGATGGGGCCCCCATGCAGTGTGCTCTTTCAACTATGCAGGGGGAGGTGATTACCAATACTTCAGGGATATGAGAGGTGCATAGGCCTATCAGTGATTCTGCGCTGTATGTTTCAGGGAGGCCAATAAATCGCATATTGTTCCTCTGAGAGCGACATTCTAAGTCAAAAAGTTTGTCTTAAATATATTGCTGAGTTTGTAGAGAGTGACGTGTCTCTGTAAATTAATTTTGTAGTTCAGCCTCTATCTCTGAGAGGCGATGTTCTGCCCCAGAGATCTTGCCCTCATGTTCCCTCATCTCCCTGCGTAGCTGATCTATGCCTGCTGATACAGCCCTGTTGTCAGTAAAATGGCTGTTTCTGTGATATGTAGCCGTGTGCGTGTGCCTGAGCGCTTTCGCGCACGCGTGCATGCGCCCGTGCGCGCCAATGGCACCAGAACGGTCTATTTAGCTGGACAACACCCTGCAGCAGATGCTCTCCATTCTACAGCGTCCCGGTGACCAGTTTACCCCCAGTGTCTGCTCTGTGAAAGTCTTCCTGTTCCTGTGACCCCGGCTTCCCCTTTGCTGCTTGCTGCCTGCCTTGATCTCGGATTGTTTACGACCACTCTCCTGCCTGTGCCCTTTGTACTTCAGTTGCCTGCCTGTTACCGACCTAGCCTGTACCCGACTACCCATTTGCCTGATCCCTCTTTACCTTGCTGCCAGCCAGTTGCCGACCCAGACCGCACCACCATCCGTCAGTATGCACAAGCTTCAGTGGACTCATACTAACCAACAGAGACTTGTCATGCCCTTGTGCTCCCCTGCGCTCCCTCTCTGCACTACCAGGGGTTCGCGACCAGGGCCGCAAGAGAGGTTGCCCCCGCATAAGCCAGACTCAACCACCAGGTACGTGACAGCAACGGACAGCCATGTCTGAGTCTGCACCGGGGCCCTCTCCCATGGAGGAAGTATGCGCACATCTTGCTGGCCTAACCCAAGCGGTGAGAAGTCTTCAGGATGGGTACATCCGCTTGAAAGATCAAGTGCGGGAGCTGACAGATCCAGACCCTGTCAGTGGAGGGTCAGCGCCTCAGCGCACCATAGTGACTTTGTCTGCCGAACCCAATGTACCCATGCACGAGCGGTTTTCAGGGGACCACAGGAAGTTTCGGGCCTTCCGCAACTCGTGTGAGTTGTACTTTTCCCTCCAGACCCACACCTTCTCGTTGGAAGCCACCAAGGTGGGTTTGGTGATCTCCCTTCTCTCTGATGAGCCACAAGCCTGGGCTCATCGTCTGCTGGAGCAGGACGCCCTTGAGACCAGCGCCTTGGACCGTTTCTTTCAGGCCATGGCCCGACTATATGAGGACCTGCACCTGGCCGCCACTGCAGAGGCAGCACTCCACGCCCTCCAGCAAGGTCATCGCACCATGGAGGAATACGTGGCTGAGTTCAGGCGCTGGATCTCCGACACCACCTGGAATGATGTTACTCTGTGCTACCAGTTCAAGCTGGGACTTTCCTAACCCCTGAAAGATGAGTTGGCGCGTGTCGGAGTGCCACCTACCTTGGATGCCTTAATCAACCTGGCCATACAAATTGACCGCCGGCTGAGGGAACGCCAGGCGGAGAAGACCAACTGGGGGCCCCCTCGAGTGCCCAGCCACCCGGGACTAAGCCTGGCTACTGCTGCCTCCTTCTCCTCTCCACAAAACCATCCTGAGTCCATGCAAGTCGAGCCTTCCCGACCATCCCAGTCTACTGAGGAACGTCAGAGACGAATGGCCCTCAACCTGTGCCTCTATTGCGGGGGTGCAGGGCATCTTGTCAGGAGCTGCCCCACTAAAGCCGATAAGGGCGGGCCCCCTGCTTGTGGAGAAGTACTATCGTTACCGTCCCATCTTGTTCTCTCCATCTTCCTGCAGCTTCCCGGCGGGAGAATCCAGATACCAGCCATCCTAGACTCGGGAGCCTGTAGTTGCTTTGTCAACCTCACTTTCGCCACCCAACATCAGATCCCGCTCCGGCCCAGGGAACACCCAATGGTCACCCGATTGGCAGATGGGTCGATGATCAAGTCTGGCACAGTGACCCACCAGACCCTGCCTATACCGGACCGGACGGCCCATGGCCACAAGAAACTTTTGCTTTTGGATGTTATTGCCTCCCCACTGTTCCCTGTGCTCCTCGGCCTCCCATGGCTCCGCATCCACAGTCCCCATATCAACTGGAACACGGGAGAGGTCCAGTTCCAGTCCCCATATTGCCTGAACCACTGCCTCCAGTTGCCCCAAAGGGCACCACCAGTACTACTCGGTCTCAGTCCTGAGCCAGATCAGGAAACCCGATTGGCCGTCCCTGAAGCATACCACGACTTCCTGGATGTTTTCAGTAAGAATGGAGCGGACACCTTAGCACCCCACAGGCCATACGATTGTCTGATAGATCTGCTACCGGGAACCGAGGTCCCTTTCCGTAGAATCTTTCGCCTTTCTGAAGTGGAGCTAGTGGCCCTCAAGGCTTATCTTGATGAGAATTTACAAAAGGGCTTTATCCGTCCCCCTACATCCCCGGAAGGAGCTGGGATTTTCTTTGTAGAGAAAAAGGATCATACCCTTCGACCGTGTATCAACTACAGGGATCTTAATAAGATCACGGTCAAAAACCAGTATCCGTTGCCCCTGGTGCCCGAGTTGTTCCAACGCCTTGGCTCTGTGGCAGTGTTCACCAAACTGGACCTTCGGGGGGCCTATAACCTGATCCAGATTCGGGAGGGGGATGAATGGAAGACGGCCTTCCGGACTCGTTTTGGACATTTTGAGTACCAGGTCATGCCCTTCGGGCTTTGCAATGCCCCGGCCACGTTTCAACACTTGGCCAATGACATTTTCAGGGACTACCTTGACTTGTTCTTGGTAGTCTACCTAGATGATATCCTCATTTTCTCCCCCTCCTTGGAAGACCATCGCAAGCACGTCAGGTGCGTACTCAGCCGCCTACGACAACACGGCTTGTACGCAAAGGCAGAGAAATGCGCCTTCGAGCGCAACGACATTTCCTTCCTAGGGTTTCACATCTCCACGGCAGGTACTACTATGGACCCCCAGAAGGTTTCAGCTATCCTCGAATGGCCAACTCCTGCAGACAAAAAGGTGGTGCAGCGCTTTGTAGGATTCACTAATTTCTACAGAAAATGTATCCGAGGATTCTCGCTGTCATATCCCCGATTACCCAGTTAACGAAGCAGAACGCTCGCTTTGTCTGGACTCCTGAAGCACAAACAGCTTTCCAAACCCTAAAGAAGCTGTTCACCTCGGCACCCATCCTAAAGCATCCTGACTCCACATTGCCTTATATCTTGGAAGTGGATGCCTTGGAGACCGCGGTCGGGGCTGTACTGTCTCATAGATGGGGACTCAAAGCTTCTTTGCATCCCATTGCCTTTTTCTCAAGGAAGCTCTCTCCCACGGAGAGAAACTATGACGTAGGGGACAGAGAGCTTCTGGCCATCAAGTCTGCTCTGGCGGAATGGCGCTATCTCCTGGAGGGAGCAGTCCATCCAATCCTGGTCTTTACAGACCACAAAAACTTGGAGTACCTGAGGACTGCCAAACGACTCAAGCCCCGTCAGGCCCGTTGGGCTTTGTTCTTTTCCCAGTTTCAGTTGCACATCACCTACCAGCCGGGATCTAAGAACATCAAGCCAGATGCGCTCTCCAGGATGTTCCATGTCACAGAGAAAGTTCTTCCACCGGATACTATCCTGCCTCCTCACATCTCCAGGAGGACCTTCTAACCAGTGGTGGCTGGTGTAGGAGGGGCGCTTGGGCACCACCTCCCCGCCGGCTATAAAGAAAAAAAAAAGTCAGCCCCGTGACTCCCGCTCCCACAGTGACCCTGACAGCCCGGTGACCGACGAGGGGGGACAGCGCGCTCATCCGCATGTCGAAGCTCTGCAGACACAGCGCGCTCATTCGCATGCCAAAGCTCTGCAGACCCAGCGCGCTCATTCGCATGCCGAAGCTCTGCAGACACAGCGCGCTCATCCGCATGCCGAAGCTCTGCATTAATCCTGCCTGCTGGATGGGGTAAGTGAGGGACTTGTCCTGACCTGGGGGGGGGGGGCGGGTCGG